>JAOXYJ010000008.1:686895-698968 GCA_028566555.1 Lithophaga nigra
AAGAATAAAAATATTAACAAATCCTTGTACCTTTGTTTATGACAACATAAATTTTTTATTTCAAATTGAGCATGCTTCACGTACTTACTCAACTTATTACCCCATTAGCAATCCCATTATTAACTAATGAGGACTAAAATCAGAAAGAAATCTTAAATATTTGATGAAACTGCATTATTTACAAATAAAACTGAAAAATAAATATACACAATTTCATATCTAACTCTATTAAATGTAGGTTCTTCTGGAAATCTAATGAATTATTTTTACACATGCATGAAGATTGAAATAATAGCATCAAGGCTCATTTATACTTCAGACGGACTACAGTTATTCTGCCTCCCTATTATCATGACAGCCTCAATGAAGATTGATACTGTGAACACTGATATTTGTGAGGAACGAATGCCTCAATAATTCCATTAAGAGTACATGTTACGTACAATTAACAATGTTTAATGGCTGATATTAAGTAGAACATGACAACTTATTCAAAAATACTGGAGCAATGAATTTCTTTCATCACAACAGAACTGATTAAAACCGAAACCAACTCATCACTCAACTAAAATAACTTGACTGTCAATATTGAAATTAAAATGAGCCTCCTGGGTTATATTACATTGGCAGTAAAAGCTTATACAATGGGTAGCTGTAATGGAGCTGAAGACTACTGCAACACAATGGCTGAGTTTTCAAATCATTAGCTCTAATGGAGCTAAGATCTTTGAACACAATGATTTTTTATGTCATGGAACATTTACTTTAATTTTACTAACTACTGATGTTCATAAAATAGTATTTATAAAATATTTGGGTTTTTGAAACCCAAATATTTTATGAAATGAATTATTTGTAAACCTCAGCCATTGTACAGAACTACTTGCATAATGGAATCTTTTTTCAATTACATGCATTCTTATTATAACATACACATTCAACTTCTATGGCACTTGTAGCAAAATATTTTTTTCATGAAGATAACATTTTACTGACACCAATATGCATGTCATTTAAAAAAATATTGGTATAAGTCTTCAATAGTATATCCTGAAATGAAACTAAGTTGAGTTGTGGTAACAAAAAGTGAAAATGCAAAACAAAACAATTAGCTTTATTAAGGTGCCATAGAATAAAGTGAAACTGATCCAACGAACAAAATCTTGAAATCAGTAACTTTCGTCCATTAATTGACCAAACTAGAAAATGTGCATCAACACAGGCCCACCTTTTTTCAAAAACCTTGAATAGGCGGATATTTTACCTGATGTTGTTCATGTAGTCAGTTTCACTTTGTCCAAAAATAAATGTGTACAACATGTGTCTACATCATTAGCAAGGTTAGCTGTGTTAGTGATCTTGCTGGTAGCCCTAAGGATAACTACTGCTTTATAAAAGCCATCATCCACTCAGAAGTGGTACTCAACATTAGTTAGTTAATGTGAATAAATAATATTTATTTAGTTCATGAACAAGCTTCTTTTCTATATTAGCGTTTAATTCCTTTATTTAAAACTCTTTGGCATTTTGTAGGATTCTTTGGGACAGGTTTCACAATATGAGTGTACCTTATCTCCATTACTTGTACTTTATCTTTATTACTATCTTTAGCAGATATATAAAAGAACCATATTTTTTATGTTTTAATACAGAACCTGTACTTAAGGTTTGTCATATTTTATTCTGTTTTTAATCTTTAATGGTTTATATTGTAGTAACCACAAGCTGCATATGAACACTCACTGGTTTTTCATCAAAACTATTTTTCTTTTATTCTATTTCTTCTCCCAAAAGTAGCTTGTTCATGGTGAGTCTGAATGATATTGAAGATTCTTAGAAACATTGAATGCCCAAGTACACTTCAAAACAGCACATATTTAAATGTAGTCAAACTTTTTTGCAAGTATGTCTCATTCACCAATGTGCAGTGCAGAAACCAACCAACCTGGTGGGTCACATATCTGAACCGAGAATGCCCGTTATTTTCATTGAAAACTGCAGCTAATAACACTACATGCTAGTACTGAAACGTGTTAAATAAGCTATGAAATGTGCCAGTACGACATTTGGGACACTATAGATGGCTGATGTGAACATTATAACAGCTCTGTTTGAGGGGCGTTGGGTATACAAAATCATGAGACTTCACAACATCAAGTGAAAATCCATTCATCATGACGAATATATCACAGTTCACGATACCAAAACCATGGTCTCTGGGCGACACCAGTTACATCAAGCCAACATGCAATGATACAGGATAGTTTCCATGGCAAAAACGGTTGAAGCTTTAAATGAAAATCCTGAAGTGTGCAATTTAAGCTGGCTGACAGCTAACTTGCATCGCAAGCTAACTTGCATCGCAATAATATGTAAGTTTTGAATATGAATTTGCTAAGCACGTCACAAAATCGAATATTTTTGACACGTGTAGAGCACAAAACTTCTTATACAAAAATGTACATAAAAAAATTAAAGAAGTTAACATATGATGTTTGATTTAACGAAGGAAAACTTCATCTTAAAGACTGATATTTAGCTGTTACATTTCGTGTGGACTGGTAACTTCTCTTTTTTGAGACAGATATCCCTTAAAACCGGCCTGCAAAAATGGTAAAGCTGTTCCATCGAAAATAGTTTTATCATCTACATCCATCTTCGAAAGTTTTTTCAGACCTGAAGAATGCGAACGGTTACGCAACAAAAATCCTCTGAATGCAGCTTGCAATATAAGTAGTGCTTCATCCTTAAGAAGAGCACTAGACTGAATTTCATTCACCAGTTTCCTAGAGAATGTTTCTATTGACAGTTCACTATCATTTGAGTTGTGTGTTACTCTTGAAGGATTTCGCATAAACTTGTCTGGACTTGGGAGGTCATGAACCTTGTCCCTCGGGCTGGACGGGTACTCTATATCGGGATTGACTGTTTCACTAGTTAGGGGAGAAGGTTCTTCAAATCTGCTTCTGTTTGTGTCAATAGCATTTGGATTTTCAGAATCTCGAATTTGACGCGATTGATCACTGGTTGGAGCTTGATTATCCTGAATGAATGGTGACGGTTCTTCATATCTGTTTGTATCTGCATCTGTATAAGTAACCTCATTTGTATTACGAACATGGGAAAGTTTCTCATCTTGTGGAGGAGGTTCTTCAAACCTCCTTCGACTGACATCCAAAGTGTTTGGATTTTCATAGTCGTGATTTGGAGGTGATTTATTCAGATTTTCGACGTTACTAATAGGGGATTCGTGATTTTTACTAAGCGGGGAAGGCTCTTCATACCTGTTTCTGATTATTTTAGTTTGATCATGCTCAGGGTTCTTGAACGTACCAGATTCTGCAGACGTCTCTTCAAATGTATTTCCATTACCACAAATTATTGGTGATGGTTCTTCAAACCTACGATCATTTCTTGCCATCAGATTGGCCTCCTCGTGGTTTTGAAATGGTGAAATCTCATCTTGTCGTTTTTGACTTGAATATTTAAAAACTGGGCTTCTACTGCTTCGTACAGGAGGGGATGGTTCTTCGAAACGACTACGGTCGGTTAAAACAGGGTTTGGTATTTCGCTATCTTGCGCCTGAATAGGTGACGGTTCCTCATATCTGTTATGAACACTACTTTTCCTGTATGTCTGATGGGGAGTTTGATGTCGAGTTGATTCACGACTACGTAATAGATATTGAACAGGTGTTTTGTCATCTATCGGCGTTGAATGTCTTTCAGTCTTAGATATACTTGATTTTCTTCTTAAAACATACTGTATTTTGACTCCATCGTTGTCTTCTTTCCTGGTAACACGATCTGATGCAATTTCATCATCGCTATACTGTCGATGATACAAAAATTTCACAGGAATTTCACTGTCAACTTCAGAGGTCATTTCTCCATTATAATCATAAAACGGCATGATCCGATGCTGTACCTCCGGTTTTGGATTTTCGTAAGACCCACTGAAATGAACTTCATTGGGGTTCCAAAGAACAGGGTGAACTGGGGACAAAGTTTTGGGTGAAAATTTATTTGCAGGGCTTTGATTTCTATCGTACTGGCACATTCTAGATATTAATCTACGCGTGAGAAAACCTTTAAAACATGCTTGTAGATGTGAAACAGCATTGAAACGTGTTTTTTCGTGAAAAAGTTGCTGTGGTGGTCTGGTGGATTTTCTACGTCTAGATAACAAACTACGGAAACTTTCTTGTAAATGAGAAAAGGAATCTACATGAGCTGAGGTTGAACGAGCCATTGACCTGAACTGGTAATTGTCATTAGTATTTCTGAAGTTATTGTTAATCACATATGTCTGTTCACGATTAACATTGGACAATGATGCCTGAAGTCTACCAGTACGTGGTCGAACTGGGCTGATATTGCCAGTGGTCTGTAAATCAAATCTAACTGAACCTTCAACAAACATTGGGGAATTATCCTCGTACTTTGATCTGTATGAACTAATAGTACGTTCTTTCGATTTTATTTGAATCTTTTTGCGAGTCATGTATCCACGGACTTGGGCTTGTATCTCCGTAGCAGCATTTATTCGACGGAGCTCGTTTACTCTATTTCTTTTAAGAATGTCATATCTATGTCTGTCTGAGTAACCCCGGTATCTAGCCTGAATTCTGGTTGCAGCCTTTTCCATTTCCATTTCTTTTATATGTTTTATTCTGCACTGAATTTCCTTGCGGACTATGAAACCACGAAAACTTGACTGTAGCTGTGCTATGGCATGATGCCTTGCTTTAATTTGAATGTCTTTTCTTATTTTATAACCTCGGAAATTTGATTGGATAGTTGTGGCAGCAGAATTCCTCCGTTCCTGAACCAAATGTTCGAAGTGCTGCCTTGCTTTATATCCACGGTACCCAGATTGGATTCTAGTAACTGCATGTTTTTGTTGTATATATCCTTTTCTGGTGAAGTAGCCACGAACACCAGCCTGGATTTTAGATGCAGAGCTGTGACGTCTACCCATATTAGCCGATATCCTCCTTCTCGTTAAATAACTTTGAAATAAAGCCTGTACTTCAGAAGCTGCCTTGTGATACCTGGCCAAAGTAGCAAGTTTTCTACGCCTGATATGCCACCTTTCTACATATGCCCTAACACTTGCTTGTAATTCAGTTACTGCATCTTTTCTAAGCAGTATTTGATGAAGTTTCCCATATGCTATTTTTCTGAACAAATATCCATGGAAACTAGCCTGAACTTTATCAATTGATTCGGGATAAGCCTGCCTATTTATTGGTGTATCTATCTTACGCATTTCCACTAATAAACGTTTATTAATGTCTCTACGCGCTAAAAAAGCACGAAAATTTGCCTGAAGGAATGTTATAGAATCCTCCTTCTGCTGGTTTACCTTTATACGCTTATATTCCTTACGGTCTCTGTAGCCACGATATCTAGCCTGTATCGTTGTGGCTGCCTTATCTCTTTCATGAATCAGACCCAGTATGTCCATCACTTCCTCCTGGGCAGCTGATCGAAGTTTCAGTAACATCTTTGTATTTTCACGTTTCTGTATTCGACGCCGAACTAAGAAACCTCGAGCAGCAGCCTGAATGAGTGTAATTGCATCTACTTTCCCATCCAATCGTTTTGTCTGAAATTTAGTTAAGTATTTCTTATTAGAACCTTCGACCCTGTTTGGTTGAAAAACACCGCCACCATCAATTGAATTGAGTTTAGAAACATACCAAATAATTTCCCTACGTTTTGTTACTTTGGGAGAAGAAAATGAAATTGTTGGGGTAAAATAGTGAAAAAGACCCTCCCTACTTAAGAACCCTCTTACACTTGCTTGTAAACGACTGTGCAAGAAACATTTGATTATTTCTAAACCATTAGAAGACTGTCCCTTCTTGCTTTCAGAATTTATTTTCTTGTATGTCAATCTCGCACTGTGAGCCTTATATGCAGCTTGTATAACCGTAGCAGCTTGATATACTTGACTTAATGGTTTCTTTTCAGTGTGTTTCAAAACATTGTCGTTCATGCTAAAACCAACAGTATCTCTGTTACCAGGGGAATTTGGGGTTGTGATATATTTAGTTTTATCCTTGTCAGGATTTGAGTTTTTACTGAACGTGTCGTAGGCCATTTTTTGTTCACTCAAGAAGACATTCCGACTTTTTGACATCCCAATTTTATCATCTACATCTACAGTAGGGCTTTCCCCATTAACTGAAGTTAATTTACAAAATTCATTGTTATTTTCATTGTTTACCTTATTCACATGATCTGATTTATCACTTGGGTTGTTTTCAGTTGGATCTATATTATATTCTCTACTATTTACATTTGACTCCGACATGTTTTGAAAATCATTTTCTTCTTTTATTGATGTTAATCTATCTGTACTTCTGGTAAAAGACCGAGTCATTTTAAACATGGGTCGACTGGATGGATGGCTTACACTAGCACCGTTTTCCTCATTTCTTTGAGATATTTTGAGTCCACTCATTTCAGTATCATTTTTCTTGGGCTCAGAAGTGGTCGATTGTAAAGGCAAAGAATTTATGTAAAGATCCTTACTTAAATCTGAGAGACTGTGATCAGACTGGGGTTTTACTAAATACTCTGGAATATCAGATCTGGATTTACCAAGATTACTTGTTTCACTGTCAATATCTGTCAAAGAACCTGAAACAAATCCCGACTCTGATGATGCTGAAACGTCTTCCGACATACTTCGACTTGTCAAAATACAATTTAAAGCAGAAACAAGATATGAGGCGTTATCAGCATTCAGTTCCCTAAACTGTTTTCTGTACTCTAATCTAGTTTTGTGTGCTTTATACGCTGCTTGTAAGCACGTAACAGCATCAGCGAATTTAATTTTTGCCTTGGATTTCATTTTTGATCTTGTGAAGTTTTGTTTTACAGATATGTGAAGACTTGTTAAAGATACTTTGCATTTTTGAGTAATGAATTTTTGATCTTTAATTATTTCATCTCTACAAATTTTTCCTTTGAATGATGCTTGTAACACTGAAACAGCTTGACTTAATCTAATTGCTTTGTACTTGACTCGTGACCTATAACCGTGATATCTCGACTGAATAACGGTAGCAGCAGCTGCTGTATTCTCTTTCTCACTTTGTAACATGTAACAACTATATGCAGATTTAAGAATGTCATCAACCAAGGCTACAGCAGCCCCTTTTAGATTCTGATTCAGGTGTTCTCTCCTTGACCTATACCTTCTAAATGCAGTTTGGATAATTACAGAGGCTTTTTGCATTCTGTTATGAAGTTCAAATTTCTTCTTGTATTTCAATCGTACATGTCTTGCTTTCAGAGCAGCCTGAATAAGCGTTGCAGCCATGTTCTTTTTCGATTCGATTAAAATTTTCCTACGGATTTGTTTTCTTGTTAGCCATGCCCTAAATGATGCCTGAATCAACTTAGTGGCCTTATATATCTGCTCTTTTTGTTTCATGTACTCTTTCCGGACAAGATAACCCCTAAAATAGGCCTGAATCAGCACTGTTGCTTCTCTTTTATATCTATACTCTCTTCGGACAAGTAAACCCTTGTATGTCGCCTGAATAAATATTGCGGCCCTAACTACCCTTTCATTTTGTTTCATGTACTTATTTCTCGCGAGATAACCCCTGAACATCGCCTGTATGAATATTGTAGCTCTAATTATCCTTTCTTTTTGTTTTATGTACTCTTTCCTAATGAGGTAACCCCTGAAAGTAGTCTGAATCAATTTTGCTGCTTGGATTTTGTTACATGTCCTAACCACACTGTCTCGTACATGTTTACTTTTAATTGCAGCCTGTAATTTAGTTGCTGCATTATTAATATCTTTTTCTACTGATAACTTCTTTTCCTTTGCAAGCCTATTCCTGTCTTTAAAGGTAGCTCGAATGATTGCCAAAGTTTCGTCTGATTTTTCATTTTGTTTAAGCCATTCAATACCTTTCATTCTACTCATGAAAGAATGACAGGTTGCTTGTAAATAAGTTACTGCCATAGATTTTTTCTCTGTTTGTTTTTGTATGTATTTTCGATAACATTTCAGGATTATGAATGCAGCATGTTTTTCTGCCTGAGGGAGTTCACCTGACTTGTTTGACAAACTGAAACCATTTTCTACTGTTTTGTGACCAGTGGAACTTTCATCCTCATCCTCAATTTTCTTCCCAATCAAAATTGTATCCTTTTTACATTCTCCGTCGACTATTTCAATTCGAGAAACTTCCCCGAAAGTAACCTGCTTTTTAATATTAAGTTTTCTCTCTGCTGTTTTACTTTTATTCATTTTTCTGACCCTATAACCTCGAAACAAGGCCTGAATTTTAACTGCAGCATCATTTTGACATATTGCTTCAACCTCAGTATCAGCCTCGTGTAACTGCAGTTCGAGATGCTTACGGAAAATCATACCCCTAACAGCAGCTTGTAAAAGAGTAACCTCTCCTGAATATTGTTGAAATTTCATTTTTTGGATAGCGACAGCACGTGACAAGTAACCCCTTACTCCCGCCTGAAGATAAGATGAGGCTAAGTGTTTCATTTTAATTAATTCCAATTCAATTTCCTCATCTTCAATTTCATTTACCAAACTGGCATCTTTCTTTTTCCATTCAATCTCAAGACCTTCCTCAATGCTACCTGTTCTACTGGTTTTTAATACTGACTCCGATCCTGAACTATCAGTCTCCCCAAAACTGCCCATTCGTCCTAAGTTAGAAATTTTACCAAGGCGACTGTCAATTTGATGAGACCCAACGTTATCAAGTTCAAAATTGACGGTCATGCTTTGTCCATCTCCAGGGGAACGGTTATCTAAATGAGTCTCAAAGAAACCCACGTCCGTTGGGTCACTTGCTTGGCTATCAGTTGCTGACCTTAAGCCACTACCTTCACGATCCAACGAATGAGATTTTCTTACTTCAAAATAAGGGAAACTTTTATGTCGTTTTGACCTTGCAACCAAAATTGGAAACATTTTTTCTAAATCAGCTGCCAACATTTCTGGAAAAGTTTTATTTTTCATAATGGGTTGAGGGAAAATATTTCTGAACTGTCTTGCAGGTTCTGTACTTCTGCTACGAGCAGAATCAATATTTTCACTTTTCATACTACGATCAATGTCAATCAAGTCATTGCTTGGTCTTTCTCCAATAAAAGAATGCGATTTGTGCATTGCAACAAGGGGCAACTTGAGGTCTTTAGACGGGAATTTTCGGGTGTTAATTTGAAGATCTTTTATCATGTCCATAGTTTTAGACCGCCTTAAACTTCTTTTATTTTCAATCAATGGCAGTTGTGTGCACGAAGTTAACGAGGACTTTCTAACAGCAGGCCATTTATCATCCTCAACAAATGTCACTGACTTACGGGAGTATAGTGGTGGTAACTTAACAATTTGATTTGCTTCATTTACAACCCATACGGACTTAGTTACTTTATGCTGATCCACTTGATGCAAAATTTTGGGCATTTGTAACAAACTGGCGTTATCGAATTCCTCACTTTTTAAACATGTATTTACAGGTGGGGTGGAATTTGTATTATTTGATCCATCGCATACTGGAAGTGATACATTCTCATCGTTTTTACACTCTTCTTTTGCTTCATTTCCCCCAAACATGTTACTTTGATTATCGTATGCTTTTTCTTGCCCGACATTGTTTTCGCCATTTATGATTGGTTTATCATGTTCTGTTTCCTCATTACCAAATGAGTCAACACATCTGCCCTCATCATTTTCAAAGTTAATTACAATATGAGTCCCTCCCCTTTTATTATCTGATGACATACCCGATTTATTTTTTTTAATTTTAGAATTACTTCCGTCTAAAAAAATTCTTTGATCCTGTTCTTTTTCATTTTTTACTTCATTGCCACTTTTGACAGAATTAAGGGAAAGTGATCTAGTAAGCTCAAATTGTTTAATGTCACTTTCTACTCTAGCCTTACTACTTTCAGTTTCTACTTCAGCAAGATCACCTATTTCAAATAAATCATTAGACATTTTTTCATCACAATATACCTTTTTCTTTTGAACTTCCTTTCGTGCCTGATGCCCTCTGAAGCCAGCTTGTATTTTTGTTGCTGCTCTTTCCTCTTCCTCATGCTGTGCTTTCGCTTTCTTCTTCTGATCAACTTCTCTCCTAGCCTGATGTCCACGGAATCCTGCCTGAATTTTAGTCGCTGCTTTTTCCTCTTCTTTCTGTCTGTCATCCCTGATTTGTTTCTTTTGATTAACTTCCCTCCTTGCCTGGTGTCCTCTAAATCCTGCTTGAATCTTTGTGGCTGCTGCTTCTTCCTCTGCATTCTTTTCTGCTCTCTTTGATTTCTTTTGTGCTACTTCTTTTCGAGCCTGATGACCCCTAAAGCCCGCCTGAATTTTTGTAGCCGCAGCATCCTCCTTAGCATTTCGAACATCACGTACCTGTTTTTTCTCCCGGATTTCCTTGCGAGCCTGATGGCCGCGGAAACCTGCCTGAATCTTTGTTGCTGCTTCATTTTCTTCCTTAGCTTCTTTGGTCCTCTGTGCATCTTCCCTCCGTTTTCTCTCTTCTATGTCTTTCTTCTTCTTCAAGTCGGTCACTTCCTTCCGAGCCTGATATCCTCTGTAGTTAGCCTGAATCTTTGTGGCAGCCTTTGAAAATAGAAATTTATCATTAAAGGTTATTCTTTATATATACAGTAGAACTTCAGTCACTCGAACACCCAAGGGGCCGACAAAACAGTCTGAATTACAGGGGTGTTTGAATAATCGAGGTTCGAACATATGAATTCTTCTATGAAGGGATTCGAAAAGTAATTCGAGGTACCCAAGGTGTTCCAGCGACCCAAGTTCTAATGTATTAAAATCATTTGAATATAATATAAATCTAGGATGTCCATGCAAATATATCTAAAGGCTTATAAAGTATCTTTAATAATCAGTTTTACCTTTGAAGGAATAAACAATTTCACACAAGTACAAACCATCACCACTTGTGCATAAAAAGACTCTGAAACTTCAAGAAAAAAAATAATTTAGAAGTATATTACTTCTTATGATGACTATTTTATAATGTTACAGTGTTCACTAAAATTGTTTTCTGTCATTTTAAGGAATACTTTACAATTTATTATGCTATCAACTGTATCATTTTATTTTATCTGGAGATGTGGAACTTATTACCTCGTGAATGTGCACAGAAAGTTGTTAACTCTTTGAATTTACATTTGCTAATGTTAATCCTTTTAGGACTTCGTTTGATAATTATTGCCAGATTTGTATAGTCTACTTACCTTCTCTTGAACCAACACATTGTGACAACACACAGCATTACAAAAAAATGACAAGATCAGCAATCATGAAGAAAGAAGAAAAGGATGAAATATAAGAGAAAATGAATAAAGAAATAATAGTATCCTTTGAAATTAAAGTACTTAAGTACCAGTCCATATAAGATTCAGACACTGCTAATAGTAGGAGTGATATATGGGTAGGAAAAACCCATGGAATGAAAGACGTTAATTTAATGTATAGACCTCATATGTTAACTGTAAAGGTGGGCTTTGACATAAGATCTGCATTTTGACAAAAATTGGACATTATCAACTAAATCAAGAACGATAACTCTTGTGAAATGCAATTTTCATATTCAAACTATGTATTTTATATCTCCAATGTGCAGAACTCCGATGACCAACGAAGACTGATAACATGTACTTTAACAGTCCCTGAATTGAAAACAAAATGAGTTTCCATGGGTTTTTGATATGCATGTATCACCCTTTGTCTGATTTTATATGAACTGTCACTTAATTTGCTTTATCAATTTCACCCCTTTGAAAACTTTCTTTGTTTCAACATTAAAAGAACTGTTCAACCTCTAATATTTAAAGCAGGTAAAACAGAGGTCATAAATAAAAGTGATGCAGAAAGAAATTATTGCTTAATTTAGTGATGACTAGAAAACTGACTGAGTCAGCAAGGGCCCCGCCAAGGCAATGTATCGGTAAACAGGAATTAGTTGCTCGGCAGATCTGAAAATCGCTTACAACGTACATCACATCATTATGAAGCTGAATACCAAATATCAAATTA
>JAOXYJ010000008.1:704338-714555 GCA_028566555.1 Lithophaga nigra
AACCATCCAACATCTTTGCCTTCCAATATGCTGGAGATCCACGAGTATTCTTCAAAAACATAAAACCTTCATCATTAGTTATTATTTTTCTCAACGATTCCACTTCTTTCAATGCCTTCACACTTACATTTTGATTGTTCGTTGATTTCCTAATTGCAATTGAAATAGAACTTTGTATGTCATTAAGTTCAGTACAGTACTGTGCATAAAATATATACTGCGGATCTTTAGCAAACCTTTCATCTGAACCAAACAGTCTTAAATTGAAATAATTCTTCAGATTTATTTTTACTGGTCTGTAGTCCATATATCCATATTTTCCTTTCGGAAACAAATATGGGAAACACTCTTTTTCATACTCAATTATATTTTGCAAAGGAAACTTTCCTTCAGCCGGTGCAATACACAGCACTCTATCCCTGAAATAGTCAGACCAATATTCCTTCAAATCACATGGATGCAAATGTGTCATTAAAGGTACAGACGTTTCATTTAATTCTATTTCTTCATCAAAAACTTCTCTTTCTTTTGTACTTAAAAAATATTCATTTCTTTCAACCTCAGTTTTATTAGAAGTACAATAATTATGATCTTCCGTTACAATTTCATCCGCAAGACCAATATGATATTTGTGATCATGCTGCACTACTTCCTTATAACATTCATTTGTCCTGATGTTACACAATACCACATCTAAAAAATATAAAAACATATTACATTTCATATTTCTCAACATATTCTTAAATAAAACTACATTGATTTAACAAAAAGAACAAAAAAAGCTTCAAATAACCAAAAAAAAAACAAAAACAAAAACAAAACAAAAACAAAACAAAACGTGATAACTGAAAACCAAATGAAGAAACAAAACACATTGCTAAAATGTTGCAATAAAAATTAAAAACACACGTTTTATCATAATTACTATTAATTTTACAAACTATTAAATGTTTTTTTCATACTATTGACAACAAATCCAAATTCAAAACTCATTTCAATTCAACAAGAACTATTTCGCCATTTTCAGAAGCAACAGTCTTACTAATATTTATTAATAAAACCCAGATCTCCCTGTAACGGCTATTATCTACAGCTTACTTATCAATTAAATTGCCGGTGCTAAACAACATTTTCAAATAATAGCTTAATGTAAACTTCATGTCTCGCGAGACTTTTCGATATTTCCCAGGCATTAACCTCGTTTGGTTTATTCCGTTTCATTGTGTTATCTCCGTTTTCAAAACAACAATGGCGATCCAGTCATCCCGTAACCAACATACGTCCATCTTTAATGTGAACCATTTAGTTGTAACGTGACTATATAGATAACGCCATCTAGTGTTCGTTACGTATTAACAGCTACTAAATTATTTGACGTTGGGGGTGACGAAGAGGGAGTATGGTTAGCAGATCGTTGTTCGGAGTTCTTGTTTGTATCAGTTGGCGAGACCTTTGTTTCTGGTTTTCCATTTTCTACATGTCCACTATTTGGTATAACTATAAAGAAAACATATATTTTAAGTTCTAGGAGAGTAGTAATGTGTAGATTTGTTTTAGTTTAGTTTGAATTATTTTTTATTGCTTGTGCTTGTTGTTCTTTGTGTATTCTTTGATTTGTTTTTGACAAACACCAAGCAGCTTTCATGTCGTTTAGTCTTGAATCTTTCGTCAAAATTCTGTACTTTTAAACTGTTAAAAAAACTAAAACGATCGAATTTACTTTACCAATTTATCAAAAGAACGTTCTCAGTTCAAAATAAAATTCATTATCATTTCTTTCTTGAGCCACCTTGTTTAAATCAGCAAATCAGAAGAACTTAAAATTTGTGCATACTCAGAAAGTAAAGATTTAGAAGTTAAATTTCTGTACTTTGTGCCATTTATGATGTTTTTAAATACCATTATCAGGTATAAGACTTTTTAAGGTTATTAACATCCCGAAATATATACATGTATATAATTTACATACTTCTTGTAATAATAACAAACCTGGTGGAGGTCACTCTAAATAATAATCTATCCCAGGTTATTCTAAAGACAATAGACTTATTAGGCTGTAGGGCATGACGGGTGTTGCATGCATAGCAGGACACGCTTACCCTTATCACGCACCCGGTCTCACTCCTAATGGAGATCATGCGATCACGTCCAATTTGTTTCTCGATATTGTGTATTCCAAACAAATTTATGAATCTGAAATTTCGGTATACTACACTTCCTTGTACTTACAGAATATGTAAAATGGACATGTACCGTCTTTATACCTACGAGGAGATATTAACTTTAATTGTCAATTCAATTCCATGTATTAAATAATAAAAGAGTAAATGCTTGACAATATTCAATTCATGTAATTTGTTGTAGAACTATCGATTTAAAAAAAAAACAAAGCTTCCTAAAGAATCTTTATAAAAAATCCTTAATTTGTTATTTTTTTTTCTGAAATCTGATGAAAACACATTCAAAACTTGAAAAAAAATTTGAATCTTGAGAAATTGGAATGGCAGGTATTCTTCACAAAAACCCATCTTCCCAAGTGAAGGGAACAAAGCGGTCTCAGAAACCACCGACTTTAAAAGATGATAGAAAACCTTCTTCTATGATAAGTTTTTTTTAAATTCAATATTTTATGTCAATATTTATTCAAACTCAAATAGGCAAAATTCAGTATATCTTGGCTTATTCTGTCATAGAGATTTACTGTTGGGGTGCCATATGCAACTCTTTCCCAAATTAAATTTCAGTATTTAATAAACGTATAAAATAGCAACAAAATTTTAGCTCATCAAGATTAGTCTAAGGGCTGATTTTTCTTACAGATACTTCATGTATGCAGATATGTTTGAAAAACACCGTCAAACATTAGTTGAGACTGAACTAAATTTATAATCAGTGAAAATATCACTATCAGAATACAAGTTGATTGGTGGATGGCGTAATAATTAAGCCTTTACTTGGGTCAAAACATTTTCCCCATGTGTAGGCAGGTTTTTTAATGTATCAAAATTCATACAAAGTGACGGTATTTAAGTCACTGAAATAATGTTTGTATGTTTTTGTGGTAATAGAATACACCGAGGGATGACAGAAAGACCGGGCGTCAGCGATACGCGAGGCTTTTCTCTTATCCTGACCGATCATCAAGAGGTGTATTCTATCACTTGAAAAAACATAAAAAACATAGTCTCTGTACAACAGAATATTTTTGAATACTTCTTGCAAAAGTTAACCTGGTATAGACTTAATTTCTATAGTTTTTTAGTCTGTTTTCAGACTTTAATTTAAAGACACATTAATATGTAGGTCTGTTTGTTATCCTGGAGAGTGGAGTTTAAGTTACATTTCACTGGTAGAAATTGTTCCTTTTCTGTATATTTTGAAGTCTATTTCACAGCCTAGGAAAGCATTAAACCCTATCCCCTCGCTGTTTTGTGTATTTTATTTATCTATGTATGTGTATTTTATTTATCTATGTAAGGAACTGCTACACTATGGATTCTAGTCATACTTTGACGTACAAGTAAGAAGTGTGTCATTCCAACCATTGAAAATTCAGGGGAACCAGTTTTCGACAAATTAGAAAAATTCATTCATCAGTGATTCTTAGATAAAGTGAAGAATACAAACTCGATACTGAAAAAACATTGTATCAGTATTGTGGGGACAATACTGGTACTTCCAGTATATTTGTTTAACAATACTGGTAGTTCCAGTATTGTGGAATAAACAATACTGGGATTCCGGTGTCACAAGACGTTATAAAATTAGTGCGATATGTAATTTTGTTGATTGACTTAACCACAAAATCTAAGAATATTGTCTCCCTTCAATACTAATAATTTCACCATCCACTTTTGTACGTACGTTTTGAATCCCTGGAACGTGGCATTGGCGGTGAATTGGATACAGAATTCGGATGATTAGTGGACGCAGGAGTGGTTGTAGAATTAGGGGATAATCCTGCAGCCTTTGGGGCCATAATCAAGCTTGACAAAGCAGTAGCGCTACCCTGTGTATCTGAAAGAAGAATATAAAAAATGCTAATCAATAAAAATATCTAACTATCACTTGTTTCTTTTGCAAGCTGATAATGCGGGAAGGGCATTTTCATGTTGTTACTTCAGAAATCTTGTCGACAGAAAATTTGGTAAGCTTGTTCGGAAAACTAACTGATATTCGGAAAACAAAAGATCTCTACTGTATTGAATTATCAAATTAAATAAATAATATTCATTGGTCTCCTGCTTGCTTTATCTGAAAATGACGTAGTTCAACTTCGGAAAGTTACCAGGAAATTGTATGTTGGTTCGTCTACGATTTCAGCGGCGAGTTACAGTGTCCGCCGTAGTTAATTTTGTTGCTATTACAGCCATCACCTGTCTGATTTTATATTTGCACTGTATCTGATATAAAGTAATGCAAAACATTTTTGTTTGTTTTAACAAATGTATTACGCGAACAAGAACGCAATTGTCTCTTTATTACAAGCAAGTGTGTTTATGTTATAACCAGTATAAAATATCTGTCCTCATTTTGCAAAATAGGAGGAAAATCTTGATGGCTATAACCTTCTAGCGCTGGAATCACATATAGCTTATTAACAGAAAATGTTCATTTTGAAAGTCTTTTTGGTAAATGGGTAGTCCTCAAAATATGTACATTGAATGATAAAAAAAAATCCACTGTTTTCGTATAAATTTACGTAAAAGATTATTCGATTATTGACAACGCTTCTCCGCATATTTGTTGATTTCGAAGAAAGAAATAGTTTCTATTGACCCCAGAATAAGGTAATACATTTTTATTCAGCACACGTGATAAGTACATGGGTTGGAAAGGTTACTTATATTCATAAAATCATGCAATCAAAGGACTCTTGACAAAAAAGGATCAAGCATAAACACAAACATGAAAGCACAGAAAACACAACACTTAAATTTAAAGCTAGGACAACACCAAATCTCGTAAATACCGGCAGTGAAGTCAGGTTCTCCGGAAGGTAAGGGCGTCCTGCTCCACACGTGGAGCAGTTACGTTGGATATATTTTTGACTTAGAATTAACACATTTATATTGATCAGGGGAGATATTATAACAAAGTACATGAGTAGAATTTTTGTTTTTGTTCGTTATACTTCTATCATTATGATAGCCTTCTTCTTTAAAACAAACTTCAGTATGAAAGAGAAATCTTTGTTCCGCGCACTGACAACAGTGATTGGTGTTGTATGTTATTTTTTGTCTTGCACAACTTTGCAAAAGTAGGAACAGACATTTTATTACTTGTTTTGACGTTAGAAGTTCTTGTATCGTTTTGTATTAGTTTCGGGGTAAAAAAGGGTTGTGACAGACTTATTCTCATTAGGTATAACGATGAAAAGGTTGTAACAGACAACCAATGTGTCAAGTAACTTCACAATGCAATGAAACAGACGATTAATGACAATAATAAATTTAAGAAGGTCACCGGCACAACATTTTCGGTAGTGTTGCAGACATTTCTGAAGTCGGTCCAAATCATTAACTGCTAAAGACAGACCAATTAATTGACAATTTTCATTTTCGCGGTTAAAGTACTTTCACATCGAGTCAAAGACTTCAATTTCGACGATTGAACGCCAGCGCAGATACTTAAACATATTATATACGAACGAAGTTTCCACTGCTAAAATTCATACAGTTAACTTAAACAGCTTAAGACAATTTAGATATTGGAAAGAGGGGGATACGCTACTAAAAACAAAGCTCAAAATTGAAAGTCGGATCCCGTGTTCTCAGTATCAGGCTCTAGACAGGTCACATCTTTGCAGTTCATTAAAGGTAGGTTTTCCAAGTCGATACATAAAGATAAATCGTACGAAAAGTAGCATATTATTTATTCCTAAAACTAGTCACATTTTTGCGTATTCAGGAAATGCCTATTACCACGGAGTATTTGGAAACATGCAACAGGAAATGCCTATTATTCCAAAGCTTTGATTTCATTTTTCTTTATTCGAACTGTATTTATACTTTGAGCTAAATGCTGTCTGTTACCGAATAGACAGCATTTAGCTCAAAGTATAAATGCTGTCCGTTTCCGAATAGACAGCAAATATATCTGACTATTTGAAAAGATAGATATATTTTTCCATTTAAAGATTTTTTGGACATAAGTTTTTTTCGCATGACGAGTGATGCATGTATAGCAGGAGACGCTTAGCCTGTCGACGCACCCGGTCTCACTCCTTGTGGGGTTCATGCGATCACGTCCAATTTGTTTCTCTATTTTGTGTATTCCAAACGAATTTATTGGTCTGGAATTTCGGTATACTACGCTTCCTTGGATCTAATATATAATTAGTATGCTCTACGAAGTAGCATTATTTGTCCTAAGTTTCAACCACAAATGCACGGAAAGCAACCAATGAAAAGCAGGAAATGTCGACAAGATTTCTGTTTAACTGAAAAAAGCTAAAAACATCAAACATCAAACGAAAAATGAACTCAAATGATTCATTTAAATAGTCTAATGTATGTGTAAGTGTATTTGAATATTTTGTATAATTTTGATTGGGTGATTAGTTCATGTCTAATGAAAGGCTACTATGAAAGCGCAAAATACTGTATTTTGCGTTAGACATACGTTTGGTTAATATGAATATACAAGTATCATGCATCCTTCTCAACTACTAAAATATTCCTCAGAACTAATTAATTTTAGAACATAATTTTATGCAGCAATACTGTATGCAGTATACTATATAATCAAACAAACAAACAGCAAAAAATCAAAACAAAAACAAAAACAAAAACAAAAAACAACAACAAAAAAAAAACAAATGAAAAAAAAAACATTATACCGGAAGTTACTTCGTGGGTACCGATTTCTGTGGTGTAGTAGGAATTCACTAGCATGAAATCTGTACCTCACGAATATAAATAAAGTTACTGAAATAAGTTACATTTATTAGCGATCAGCACAACGTTTATCTATATATTTGTTCCGCGTCGTATCCGTACTGTCATGATACCGGCAATGTGTGTACATTCCAAAAGAAATAATGATGAAATAAATCAGTATTTCACTAACTTTGGTGTTATTGTCAATAAAGGCACAATAACATCGAAAGTTTCAATAATGCTACTTTTTCCAGAGGCGTTACAGGTGAGTGCTAAATGTTCTTCATAATTTTAGACAAAACTCAAGACATCTTTACGAAATGGACTCGAAACAAATATTTTTCTATTGTATTGAGGATCTAAATTATAGTGTGAATAACAATTTTCTTAGTAGTAACTAATCTATCTTATCAAAAATGAAATGACATGTAATGCAACGATTTTATTGTGACATTATGTGTATGTGTGTAAGACTGCTATATCGTTCCTCCAAGAATTCGATTATGTGGACCAGCTCATTACATCTATTGAACAATAAACGCAATCCGTGCATATGTTATATTTACAAAAAAATGCATTTCGTGAATTTCTTATGACCGAAGAATTAAAAAATATATTCCCCAAGTTGACATTACTGTTTACTTTCTTGTTCTATTTTGAAAGACAAATGGATGGATGATTTGCAGTCTTGATAACTTATAACTTACAGTATAGTGCTTTGGACTGATATAAACAATACATGTATGCTATTTTTTCATCGAAAGGTGGATGTATTTCTCATATCATATTGACCTTCTCTGAACCCTTCTCAATTAACTAAAAATCGGTTTGGGTTTTTCTAGCTTATATTAATAGTAACATGTATCCACCATGTCTGTATTTTCCATTTGATTATTAAGAACTTTCTAGAACAAAAGATCATTACAAACTCTAAGTAAGTTAAACGTACATAAATGATACAGCATGCATAACAAGGCTTTTATTTTAACTATTTGCAGCACGAATGGAATTGAGATATAGGTTAGTGCAAAAACAGACAAAATGAGAGAGGGAAAACATATATAGCTATAGCTAAGGACAAAGTAAGCGGGAAGGCAGAAAGGTAAGGAAGAAAAAGGTACTTTTAGAAAATGTAATATCTTACGAGTTACAGGAAGCGGAAATGAACACATTAAAGTCATGTTCTGTTGCGGAATAGTCTTCAATACTAACCGGATGCCTTAATTTCAGTTACTTTAAGTGGCGTACCGGGATTGGAACTTATTTCCACAAGTCTAGGTGGAGACTTTTCAAGATTGGATTGTGGCCGGGATCGGGGTAGAGAATCCTCTTTATCAGTGTGATTAAGCATCAACATCGGAATACTCTCTTCTCCATTCCGGCCTAGATCAGAACATTAGAATTACATTGTTAACAATGCCATGCACATGGAGTAGTAGCTAGGATACCATATTTGATTATGAACTGACCTTTTTCCAAATATTAATATAATGACTTTTTTAAAAAACAAACATTGAAATAATTCAAATCGTCCTGAACCATATATAATTTGATTTGATTTTTTTTTGGTCGTAAATTATTTTCAGACATGACAAGTCATCTTTTTCGACTACTACTCCATGCATGCAATAACACACACATGTTAAGTATAAGTGTTAAACAAACAAAGCCTCTATGTGAACATATTGTCAAACAAATACATGTATTATATATATGTATCTATGTTATTTTATTATTCTAAGCATAGGCAACAATGGCTATCTGCTACAAATCGTTAAAATTCAGAGATTATTGATCACAAATGCTGCTTCTTACATATTTCCTTCATTGTCATTGCAAATGTGAAAAAGCTAGAAAATTTTAATTCACCTCAAATTTTTCCCTTTTTTCACTGTTAACGGCTTTATGTAGATAAATTTCACTTGACATATAATAACTTTTTTGAAATGTGTAAAGATCAAAACTAATGTGACACAATAATAAGCCTTTGGACAAAATGAAGTTAAAATAGCGTTTTCTGAAAAGTGGAAGAGGGAAACAAAGAGTCGCTTATATAAAAAATAATAGGAACGGTACACTGGAAATTGCCGCTTACATCAATACTAATAATAAATGTATATTGGTTTTAGCAGCCATAAAAAGAGGGTAACATCTTTTGATAGGAAAGCAACAATGACAGTCATATACAATTCACAAATAATGCTGATGATGGCATTTCGTTAGCAAATAAATATATAAAGTAAAATTCATATCTCATTTATATGTTCAGATAAGATGTACTACGATTCAGTGATCTTTTGTCTTTCAATTGTACCTGTTCTAGAGCTATCGAAACCTTAAGATCAACACTTGATCGATATTCCATATTGAGTAAAATGTTAATCAATAGTTGTTCACCTTCACCAGTTAGTGATAACTTAAAGGAAATATTACTCTGTATTCACTGAAGTCTAAAATGCGTTCTTCAATTTACTCTAAGAATATATATTTACCTGTAAGTAAGAGTAAATATACCCTTTTGGTTTCAACATTTTCAAGTTATAACAAATTAAAAATATTATCTATCATGATCACTTGTTTTATTCTTTTGTACCATCTCTATGATTACGTCAATACTGATTTATTGTTTTGTTGACCTCTTTCTATTCGACATTTTAAGGTAATGTCTCGACTCCAATTTTCCTCTGTAGATTGTGTATATCAGCAGTAAATAGCCCACAAGACAAGGTTACATGATACATACTTACTGTGGACGAATTACCAATGAATGAATTGAGCGAAATCACCTACGGATGTCCAAAAGCTAAACACGGGATGAAACGTTTTCCGAAGCCAATGTTCTGATTCATATTTTGAAAGTTAGTTACGGAAGAAATTTGTTCCATTATTCCAACATAAAGGGTTAGGAAGTCTTTCATTCGTGAGGATAATTTTTAGTCTTTCACTTTCTTGCAACAGCTTAAAAGAGAATCCTCTACACTGGTGGAAGATACTGTTGATCTTGAATATTCTAACATGTAAGTACTATTACTCTTAAACCGAATAAATTTGAGTACTAGGTTACTGGAATGGAATAAGACCCGATTCTAGGATACAATTATCCGAATCCAAGTGAAAATCACTACTAACTAGGCCATTTTAGGTCTGTCGTAGTTCTTTGAATTTTCTGGTAGTTGATCAAGCCGTACAGAGTTATTTCTCCTAGAAGTGGACAAATAGCTCCCGGTTCACGCAAGGGCAGTGGACAGAACTAACTGTATATCACTTATTCATAATTTTAAATATTTTGAAATTGGGAAACAGTTACATGATTACAGTAGTTTCACTGTTTTGGTT
>JAOXYJ010000008.1:782493-792627 GCA_028566555.1 Lithophaga nigra
ACGTTCATGCCCCGAATGGATCCCCGATAGGATAATTGATTTCTTACATGTACCTTATACAATGTAACTAAAAATTGCATGTTTTGAAGAGGAATGTTAACTTAAATACAGATAAGTTAAAATCTTGATCAAAATTTAAGATGACTGCATTAATACACCATGTATACATGTAATTGTAAATAATCATTCTCCAAAAGTAATGTTTTGTTCCGCGGAAAAAGTAAATGTACAAAACAAAACTCTATTAGATTACACCACAATAAACCAAAGCAGTTCCTATTTTCCAAAATCTTCTAGCATCTGGGAGGGGGTATCTCCTTTCAGGCCCTTGTCGAACCCTCTTAAAAAATTTAGGATATCTCCTCCCAGGCCCCTGTCGCACCCTCTTCAAAAAATAGGATATCTCCTTCCAGGCCCTGGTTGCATTCCCTCTTCAAAAATTTAGTGACGGTCCAGAAATTGACTTCGGTAAGATTGAAACACATAGAAATACTCTACAGTTCCGATATTCCCCGATAAAACTTGCAAGAGACTACTACAGATAAGCTTCAGTTACTATAGAAAGAAAGCTAGAAAACTTGGCAGAATAAGTAAGTCGTAGGTTTGGACAAAACATGGCCAAAAGAAAAACCGGATTAAGACAAACACAACAACGAAAACTAATGATTAAACAGTACAAACTATATTGAAAACTAGAGACGAATTCGTTTGCTAGTTTTTGTGCCACTATGGGAATCCATCCTGTAGCTAAGGTACAGTCTCAAACAGGCATGCTACGACACAGGCAAGAGATCCAAACAGAATCCGCCATAATGGTCAACCAATTCCTGATGGCGACGATAAAATGTTCCGTATTTAACAGTGGTCCATCCAAGAAATCATGATACTGGAGTACGATTTCATTCTGAAATTTATCATTATTTACTAGCCTCTACATTTTAGAATACCAGGTTAACAAGCTGTCTTGCATTGCCATTTAAATGGAATTTAAGAGATAACTGTATTGTATTTTAAGCTTTGCAGACGTAAATCGTGGGTTTTACTGTCGCAAATTGACTTTACCTAGCGACGCGTAGCGGAGCTACATGTAGATAAACGGATATTTGCGACAATAAAAACCAAGATTTATGTCCGCAAAGCTTAAAATACAATACAGTTATCTCCATTCTAATGCAATACTAAACAAAATATTTAATTCTTACTTTTGTTTGGGTCTAAAAATTGCCTAAATTAAAATTCCGCGAATTCTTGTTGACGACTTTGGCATATAAACATCATGACGTCATCTGAACACTTCCAACGTAAAGCGTAAACATCAGACATTTTTTGGCTTTGTGTACACTTCAAATTTGGATAAAATTTAACAAAAAGGAAATTTTGAAAGTAGTCATTTCATATTATTTTGTGTAATTTTGTAAATATGACATATAGTATTTCGCATTTTCAAGATGGATGCTCCTTCCTTAGTTATGGCATGTAGATTGAGAATTTGTCGCAGAATGTTATCCAATGAAATCCAACGATACAAACAAATTGCATTAGAATTATTTTTAACATTTATGTCCATATATGTAGACTGATATTTTAAAACATTGAATTGCTGTATCACCACCTATAGATGAGGTATGTTGTAGGTCATGGTTCATAAAGTTTTAGCCGTAGTTTGAACAAATATTCATATCAGATTCATAAGAATGAGAATTTTCTGATTCTTGATATCATTAGCCAATCAGATTTCAGCATTTTGTTGTGGATATATTAAAATTTATTTACATCCACACATAAATTCGTTGAAACGTCTTAGCTATCAAATATGTTAAGAGTGCATTTATTGTGAAATAGAATACAAAGAAAGCACTTCAAAATTCTCGGTGTTTTTGGTCAGAATGTAATTTATTATTTCAGTTTAAGGAATCAGATGCTGGAATATCAAAAGACTGTGACCAGAATCCAGCATCAAAAATAGTGGTAGAAGTAGGTCACTGTTACCCAGTTATAAACTGCACTAGATAATTCAAACCCTTCAGTGTTTATTTTTAGACGTAGAACATTTTGTTTTCAATTTTCAACAAGCTATTTTTTGGTATTATGCAGATGCAGCAGTCTTCACAATGCCTATTGTTTACTTTGCATATAGTTTACTTCTCAGTATTTTTCACTTTTTCATCTATTTATAAAATACTTTGACAGAGGGAACTTTGTCTATTTGTCTGTTTCACACTTAATTGAAATAAATTCACTTTGTGATACACATACCTGTGATGTCTCACAGTGTTAGATAAAATCTCACACACTTCCCGATGTTCTGACAGTCTAACGGCATGAGACAAGGACCTCATCCAAAAATTAAAAGTTGAAATGAAAATTCGAGTATGTAAATTCTTCAGTTTTGTTCAGCACCATTTTTACTTCCGATCATAATTACTACACCATAAACCTAGAGGAGTGTCGAAGGCAACTCAGTTATGTGTTGATCACATGATATCTATTTTAAGACAAATTGTTTACCTGTTGTCAGTCAATAATAAAAATGTCAAAATCAGTAATTATGATACTGAAACCAGTATAAATTGCATAAAAAGCATGAGACCAATCAATTTTTTGACTTTTATTCTAAATTTATTTTATTAACTGGAAATTATTACGCCAATATGATGTACTCAGCACTTAAAAGGAGAAAAACACGTTTTCAACACGGGATCCACTCAGTTCAATCTGTGCAAGGAGCAAGATGTAGACGATGTCACCAAAGTTGAATTACTGTTTACAATGTTTGTTGCTGAACACAGTCTGCCCTTCCTCACTGCAGACCACTTACAATTATTTTAACACTTTATTCCTTGTTTCTTTTACCTTTATATCAAAGTTTTGTCAAGATTATTAGTGAAACTGCAGCAACAAGGATTAGACAAATAAAACAATACATATAATTCCAATGAACAGGGTACAGAAAATAAAACATGACTTGAAATCAAACAAAAAATTGCATGCAAACATAAAACAACAAATTTGATGGAAACAATCATCAACAAAATACGTCGATAGCGCAAACCGAAAAATCTCATTCCAAATCACTAAATCTCACACAATTTTGGAGTCAATCTCACTCCATGACCTCTCGAAAATATCACAGGTATGTGATACACCATATGATAGGTTTATTTATGTGCTATTAAGTTATAACCATTGATACTTAGAATGGGGTAAAAGAATCAAATTATGAAAAACATTAAATTAATTGAAACGGTTTGGGGTTTTTTGAGGGTTTTTGTCCTGCTAGCTCAGTGATTCCTAAAGTCATGAACTTAAGACTGTTTTTTTATTATTTTCTTCAGAATTGTAGTTTTTGGGTTTTTGCAATCTTTGAGAAATAATATATTCTGTAATTTGAGACAGAGAGAATGTTATTAAAATACTACATGTATAAATACACCTAGTCTGTATAGATATTATGATGCTCATTCCATGAAGTATTATTTAACAAGCTATCTTGAATTATTGCATAATGTTATAGGTGGTGGAATACAGGTCACATTCCATTTAGACTGATTTTGCTTGTTACTCTGCAGGTATTGCGCATCAGTTGTGAGAAATGACATTTTCTTTCATTATAACTTGATAACTTTAACTTAATATACATGTACATGTAGCAGAAGTTGAAAAGATAACTGAACACACCATCCCTTCAGCTTTAAACAAAGAAACCGCCTCGGTGGTGTAATGGTTAGCATGCTCGCCTCAAGTGCGGAAGGTCGTGTGCTCCATCCCCGGCCGGGTCAAACCAAAGACATTAAACTTGGTATTTGCTGCTTCTCCGCTAAGCACGCAGCATTAAGGAGAAAGAGCAAAGACTGGTCGGCTTGGAGTCAGAATAATGTGTCCGAGCGGGATGACATGTCTTCCTGCAGACTGTTACTTCAATGAGCTAGCACTAGCTCAGCATGTCGGTCTTGTACAAAGCAGGGTTCATATATCCATACCATACTAATGTGTTCTCGTCCTGAATATGGTTGAAAAATTACCCGCTGGATGTTAAACATCCATCCATCATCATCATCATCATTAAACATAGATGTCTATGATTTTTACAGTTAGAATTCAGAGACAGATGGTATCTTGCCGATAAGAAAGTTTACAAATGTCCAACAATACACGTATGTCTTGGCATGATGCTAAAAATAGTATCCTGACCATGCATGAGAAAAAGTAGACTGCATGAAGTTAGATTTAAGAACAATATGTCATGAAAGTTTTGACTTAAAATGTTGAATGTTAGGATAGCTAGGGTGAGATAGGATTGAAGATGAAGTCACTTTATATTCAATTGCACCAAAAGCTTGTATCTTGCACTTAGTTTACCTGAAAATAAAGCAGGAAACAATTTGCACATTAGTAGAATTAAACAGATTATATATGTAGAGCAATTTTTTAGACATTTTTTGAAGTGCATGAAGTTATACTGGAGAAATAGAGAAAAAGGTGAAAGGCATTTTAATATATAATCAACCCTTTCATTGTTGATTGCCTGATCGAAATTTCCAGGAAAAGTATATAGTGTTTGGTTTCAAGACCAAAAAAGTATCTTTTCAGGCCTCAATGATGCAACTTTTGAGGGTTAGTGCAGGAGTTGTGTTTAAAAATTGTGTTGTAAAATAAAAGTATAATAAATACCCTCCTGTGTCCTCTGGATTACAATACTGTTCCACTCATGATAGTTATAATTGAACCATTAGGACCTTTGTTGAGTGAAGACCTTGTATTTACAGCCGAACCTCATCATATTAAAAATCCAGTGGACTATTGATTTATCCTGAATTGAAATCAAAGGGAATGTGAATTTTATCTTAATTTAAAGTCAATAAACTGTAGATTTTATCCCAAAATGAAGTCAAAAGGTTGTTGATTTTATCCCCACTAAATGAAGAAGAGACTTGATTTCATCCTGAATTGAAGTCCATGGGACTGTGAGTTTTATCTTAATTTAAAGTCCAAGAACTGTAGATTTATCCCAAAATGAAGTCTAAAGGCTGTTGATTTTATCCCCACTTGAAGGAGGGAATTGATTTCATCCTGAATTGAAGTCCATGGGACTGTGAGTTTTATCTTAATTTAAAGTCCAAGAACTGCAGATTTTATCCCAAAATGAAGTCCAAAGACTGTTGATTTTATCCCCACTTGAAGAAGAGACTTTATTTTATCCTGAATTGAAGTCCATGGGACTGTGAGTTTTATCTTAATTTAAAGTCCAAGGACTGTTGATTTTATTCCAAATTGAAGTGCAAGGACTGTTGATGTATCCTGAATTGAAGTCCATTAGGGACTGTTGATGTTATCCCCAATTGAAGTCCAAGAGACTGTCCCTTTTATCCTAAATTGAGGTCCAAAGACTGTTGATGTTATCCCAAATTGAAGTTCAAGGGACTGTTGATTTTATCCCGAACTGAAGTCATAGGGAATGTCAGTTTTATTGCAAAGCAACTAGAGTGTTGGGGTAATTTAATTTAAGCTCTGTACTGCTGTGAAGGGACTGCTATATCATTTTGAGCTGTCCTATGTAAATGACTTTGCCACATGTGAGCAAATGACATCCCACTTTAACTGGGATCAGAATCTCTATTTACATATGAACAATATCTTTCAGGGAACTTTGATGTTACACAGACAAGAACCAGCCATGATGCACCAAGGGGAGGTACAAACCCTGTGTGAGGTTACCATGAAATACTATGGTCCAAATCTTATACTGCCTAGAGACCAACGTGACCCTACACAGGAAGTGGAAATAGAACAACAGCATTGTGGGGGAAATACGCTTCCTGTTTTCAAGGAAAAAATAAAGCCTGGAGGTATTTGTAATTTCCATTGAAAACGGAAATTTGTACCTATTTTTCTTCTTTTTTTTTTGTTTTGGTCAGGAAGTGTAGACAAAATTTTCCTAATAGAAGTGTTTGAATTTGCTTGAAAATTGGCTGTTTTGTGATCTTATTTTTGAAGGTCATTCATTATGTAAACTGATTTTTTTTAGAGTTGATGTCTATTAAAGAAGTCAAAAATATCTGTCTTCTTCTTTAATAGACTGTTGTTTCAGGCTGAAATGTGACCTTCATTGTTCCTCTCCTTTGTTATTTACCACATCTAACATGGTTATGTGGGATACTTACATTTATACTATGTATAAACTCCCTACTTTTAAGTCTTATTTGTTGCGGATAACATGAATTCTTTTTAGGCCTCGAGCACAACTGATGAGACATTATTTGTCGAAATGCGCATATTGTGCACTAAATTTGGTATCATAGATTATTATTCCTCATATCAGCTTTCAGTTTTAATCACTTTTAAACTATTTATTTTAGATGAGTTTACCTTTATCTCAAGAAGACACAGAGGATATCCATTCAGTTTGTCTATATTTGTCGAGGGTAGAATTAGTGCTCGTGTGAGCACATGCTGTGAATACGGACATGCCAAAGGAGTACGACTGGGTGGTAAAATGGGACAGTTCTGTCTGAAGAGTATCACTGGTGCTACACCTTGCTACAAGTAAGATACCTTTTAAGGGGGTACCCAACACCATCACTAAAATAAATTTCGCTCGTTTAATTTTCTTTAAATTTTGTTTTAGGCATTAACTTTGACCAATGAAGGAAAATATATTAATTTTAAGAAATTTCAGCCACACATTTCTTTGGAATAATTTCGATAGATATATCTCAACTTCATCAACAAAACTTTTTATCACTGAAATGCTTTAATTTTAATATCAAATCATATAGAATTAAAACATTTATCTGATTTTTACAGAGTTATTTCCCTTTGGTGTTGGGTACCCCCTTAAATCAGTAGTGAGAGGTACGACTAGATACAATCAAACCTGTATTATGAGGTCAGCCAAAGGAGCCTCAAAAAGTGGTCACATAAGGTTGGCTGCTTATTACAGGTCAAGTTGCATGAATTTGTCATAACTGTGATTTTAAAAAGACGATGTTTTAATACAGGTTGTTGATTTAAAGAGATGGCTGTGTCAGTTGGTTTGACTGAACTAATTTTTATCCAGATTTTGGCCAAAATTTCAGGAAAGGGGGATATTTTTTCTACTATCCATGGGATACAGATTATTAAAAAGCAATTTTTGGCTGAAGCTTTATATCCACAATGTGACAGTCAGTTTCAAATGACATGATTAATGGAGTAATGTCCACTGAAGATGTAAAGAAACTACAAAATAATCAGTGTAAGCACGTTCATTCCTTAACTGATTCAAATCAGATTTGTACGGAAGCTTTAAATTGACAAAATTTCAGTCCAGTTCCAATCAGTATTGGAATATATAATGTGTCTACAGATTAATTAAGAAATAATTTATGGCAGCCCGTGGTTTGTTGGAGATTTTACCACGGGTAGGCCTTATTTTCATGAAATTTTACCCTGAGCGTAGCGCAGCGGAACGAGGGGTAAAATTTAGAAAATAAGGCCTATCCTGTGGTAAAATCGAACACAAACCACGGGCTGCCATAAATTATTTTCATTCTAGTATGGGAAAAATATAGAAAAATGGATCTGATTTCACACTGTATCAGACAACGCCATTTCCGATAATATGACGTTTCAGCACCCCATATTAGAATCATAAACAAAACATAGGAAATTGGTCTTTCAATTTATCTGTGTAACAAGAAGGTCAGATGCCTATGCATCACCATCATCTCATGTCATGTAGAAATGGCCTTACATTTGTATGTTAATGTTTAACATACAAATGTATTCATGTAATACATTGTAACAGACGTAATGTGAAGAAATCAAGACATTAGATTCGTTCCACTGGGATCTGAGTTATGACAAGAAATGGTACAAAAAATCAAGCAGTTTCATATTTTAATAAGACGATCAATTAAAAAAAATGTTTGCAAACAAAAAAGTTTTCAAATTTAACAAGACCAGACAATTTGCAATACTCCTAGAGCAACTCCAGTTAAAACTCGTTAAATGATACAGGAAATCCACCATAACTACTGTAACATATATCACAGTTTATAAAAAGGTTGTGTAAAATGATGTAAAACTTCATTGAATTTCAATACTGATAAGTCTTGTTGTCATTGTTCTATGTCTCATGTAACACATTTATGTGTCTGATGACAGAGTTGTTGAATATCGTCGGCCCCGTCAGCCCGATGGGGCAAACTTTTTGAAGGTCTTGCAAAAACAGAGTTGTTGAAAATCTTCGGCCCCGTTGGCCTGATGGGGCAAACTTTTTGAAGGTCTTGCAAAAACAGCTTTTGTACCAGACCGAATGACCGGCAAAATTTTGAACTACAATGTAACTGGGTCCGTCAGAAGCAATATTTCAGTCAGTCCAATAGTTACTTCTTGCGCCAAATTTATTCTTAACAAAGCCAAACGAATCTTTAGAACTTCGAAAATTTCTCGTGGATATTTAAAATCTGTTGCCTATAATCCTCGGTAAGTTTGGGAACAAGTCCACATTCAGAGTTTGTTTTCGCACTGTCACTAGCAGAGTTATAGTTATTTGATAATGCTACATCACATTTCGTTTTACATGTCCAAAATGGTTGAGGTACAATGACCTCATTTACATGCATATGATTAAAGGAATTCACAATTGGCAATGTCCACTGCCATGCAATAACAACTGATCAAATGGCAGATCTAGGTCATAGCGTTCAACTTTATTCATTCAGGAATGAGACAAAGATTTTTTCATTTTTCCATTTCAATGTGACCATTTTGTATTTTTGATAAAAATAGAGACAAAAATGGAAATAAGATGGGAATTTCAGCGTTAAAAATAGATACACAGTAAATCAAGAAAATGTTGGCCACGCGCAGTAGGTACAGAATTATATGAAGAATTTGAAGGCAAATACTTGAATCCATGGTTTTTTTAATTTTAAGATACCATATACATTGATGAGGCAAGGAAATAGATGACAAGGACCAATTCATAACAGCAGTTGTCAAATAAAAGTGCACAGTTGTAAAACTGTCACGATTTCTGTAGCGATAAAAAACACATCAACATACGCATAAAGGTTTAATTTAGCAGCAATCTTCTACTTTTTATATTCAGAAGTCAATATTTTCACAGCTTAATCTGTGAAATCCTGATCTTGCGTTGGACTGTTCAGGAAGCACATGAAGCATTGAAATCTGTTTTTCTTTCTTTTTTTTCCAAATTAATAAAATTCAGTCAAAAATATAGATCTGGCAGAAAATTGATAGGTCCAGTTAAACTGCCTTTCTTGCAGGCCCCAATGTCCAGCAGAAAAAAATAAATTTCAACATCTCAGTGATGACTTATGATAATAATAACGTATTCAAGTATGTTCAGTGACACGATTTGCACTGGTTGACCTCGGGTCAACCGGCGCAGTTCATTCATAAACAAAAATTGGAAGTTGGTCTATCTATAGACGACTTTCCAATTAATGCATTTTCCCGGAAATGTTTAATGTTACAATACAGATATGTTTACATCACAATGTTCAGTGATGCGATTTGCTCCGATTGACATCGGGTCAACTGTCACAATTCATTCACAAACAGAAATGGGAATTTGATCTATTTACCTGTTTTTATTGGACTCGTCTCCATGAGTTGTGAGGATCCTGTATAATGTTATATTTTTGACAATTTGTTCCTGTTCATATTTAACCTTTTAACAAGTGTTACACATGTACACCTGAAAACAATCAATTTCAATGCTGTTAGGAATGACAAAACAGGTCAAAACACCAATGAACAGAGAGTTTATTAGGGGATGACCATTTGATTTTCTGAGGGAGGGGGGTTAAAGATTTTGTAAATAAATATTTTGATCCTGATTTCATGAAAATACATGTAAATAATTTCATCCTTGCACTGAAGAAAAAAATAATGGTGAAACAGTTGAAAATAAATAATTTTATCCACAATAATCTTACAAACCCCCAGAAAATCAAGTGGTCATCCTCTTGATAATAATTATACAGATAAAAAGCATGGGCTATCTCCTTATTAGCTCACCTGGTCGGAAGGACCATGTGAGCTATTGCCATCACTTGGCGTCCATCGTCGTTCGTAAACTTTTTCAACAATCTTCTCCTCTGAAACTACTGGGCCAATTGGAAC
>JAOXYJ010000012.1:132298-144131 GCA_028566555.1 Lithophaga nigra
CAAAATATTTGTCCCGAGGTAATGGGATCAACCAAGTGTTCTATTGCCCGAAGCCAACGGCTGAGGGCAATAGAACACTTGGTTGTTCCCTTTATCGAGGGACAAATATTTTGGTCTATTGACTGCTCACCCATTAAATAACTGTTTTATTACCTAACCAGAAAAAAATTAAAGAATAACCGACCAAACAACTGCAAAAGACATGTTTCAACTCATTGCAGAATAATTTGAATGTTTTCTTCTTTTTCTTATCATTATTTTTTAATTTTATTTGTCATATAATACATGTATGTACAGAAAGATTTGGTCAAATGAACATATTCTCCAGTTTGAATTTAATCATGGAATGGGTCAAAGGTCAACACACAAAACACCACCAGGCAATAGAACAGTTACATATCGATAACCAATGAAAAAGCAGGTCAAAGGTCATCAGGCAATAGACTGCCGGGCAATAGAACACCGTGTAATAGAATACCAGGCAATAGAACAACAAATGTTAAAAACTGACAAAACAGAATAAAATATAAAATAGTTAATAAAACAGGAAAATATGTATAATTAGGTAATAAATATAAATATGTTTCCAAAGAGTACGTCATGAGAACATCTTAAAGGTACTCATTTTGCTTCTCATAAACACCTATCCTTACATTCACCTCTTTTCAAAATGAAAAAATAGCGCTTTTCAAGATTTGTTATATAAAATTTTGCCTAATTTCTGAAATATATGGACATAATATTTTTCCACAAATATGAAATGATATAATAAATTCGTTTAAAGCGCTTGCTTTCAACAAATTTCTACCACTAACTTTTCCCCATTTTAAATAACATAAGCATGCAAACGGAAAAAATTATTTACATAAAATAAAAAAGTTGGAAGAAAACACTAATAATATAATAATATGTACAAGTAGAAAGTGATGATCAAATAAAAAAGTGACTAAACACGGGTTATCAGGTAAAAGTTTACTGATATTCTATTTTCTTCAGACATTACTCTCGAGTACATGTTTCTGTACACCTAAACCACTGTAACAATTCTCTTTAGCTACGGTCTTCAAGTTTGGTTACTCAATTATCCTAACACTTAAACATAGACACGTAGACTTTAGATATTAATAAAGGATGAAGTACCAATCGGAGATTTATTTTTCTAATACTTTGTTTCCGAAATTACACTCTGTCCTAAACGTTGTTCAGTATGAGTTTAAGTGGGACTAGTTGATATTTTGATTGATTGTCAAGTGCTTTAGCCAGTCCTATACTCCCACATCCTTGACATCCAACAGGATTTCCTAGTTTTGCAGAACCACTGATTTTCAAGTGATATAGTCAGTCCTATACGCCCACATCCCTACCAACCAACAGATTTTACTAGCTATGTGAACCATTGATTGTCAAGTGATCTAGCCAGTCCTGTACGCCCACATCCCTAACAACCAACAGATTTTACAAGCTTTGTGAACCATTGATTGTCAAGTGATCTAGTCAGTCCTATACGCCCACATCCCTAACAACCAAGTTTTGTAGAACCTATGAATGTCAAGTGATCTAGCCAGTCCTGTACCAACCAATAGAATTTCCTATCTTTGTATAGAACAATTGGTTGTCAAGTGATCTAGCCAATCGTATACTCCCACGTCCAAACAACCAACAGAATTTCATACTTTGTAGAATCACTGATTGTTAAATGATCTAGCTGGTCCTACACGCCCACATCCCTAACAACCAACAGGATTTCCTAGCTTTGTAGAACAATATATTATCAAGTGAATAATCCAGTCCTATACTCCCACGTCCCTAACAACCACTAGGATTTCCTAGCTTTGTAGAACTATTGATTATCAAATGATCCTAACACCCAACAAGATATCCTTGCACCGCCGAACCATAATAGGAATATTTAAAATGTACGTCATACATTGGAACCTTATCCCCGTTAAGTAATTATGCAAGGACCAGATCTTTATAATAATCCAGCTTAGGTCAAAAGATTATTCTATGCTTCAAAAATTGCTTAAGTTCCAAAATATAAATGCATGTAATATCTGGATTTCATGTTCTTAGTGTCAGCTGAACAAAAATATGTTTCTGAGACTGGCATGTTTCTTGTTATTGTGGCTTAGGATCCTAACATTAATACTCTACTAACCGAGAGAAACAACTATGACATCGTACATGACAACTATTAATCAACTAGGAAAACATGTCTGCAGTTAGCTGTGCATGGCAACTGTGAATCAATCAATTTAGTGTCTTTAATAATATGCTTAGGAGTTTTAATTGATCAATTTTGGCAAAATATCGGTCACCGATCAAAGATGGTGTTGTCCCTAAATAAAGGACAATCTCTAGTATAGCGATTTCATCATTGCTGTGACATCTATGTAGTGAGTTGAAGATGAATTTTGCTCTACACAATATGTAGAAACAAATCGTTGTTTCTTCCAATACACAAGTGATTTTATATATTAAATAGTCTGCCACATGAAAAACAAAATAAAACACAGAAAAAATCATTTGAGCAGACAGATAGATTTCAAATAAAAAAATGGACATCAGAAATTATATCAAATTAAAATACCGTGGCTACATGTAGCAAAGTTCCTTTTACATATAAAAGAAGCAAAATCTGTCAAAACAATTTGTTGGTTCTAATTAAAGTCACTTTTTTTCAAAAGAGAATCATGATTGATTACATAAGGCTTTACGCCGCTTTCAGCAACTTTTCAGCTATATCGTGAAGTCCTGTTTTATTGGGAGAGAAGCCAGAGTACCCGGTTAGAACCGACCTTTGGCAGGGAAACTGGCAATCCTTGTCAGTTGAGGTTGGAGTCGAGCACTCCTCACCACGATCAAGGTTTGAACTCCCAACCCCAGTGTTGACAAACCGGTGATCAATAATAGATGTGACCATCTACCTAGACTACTCGTCACCAAGGTGCAAGTGAATTATGTCATTAGATATAAAAAATATTCCGGGTTGCGTTGTTGACCTGTTACGTTTAGGTTGTTTGACCTTGACCTGATCGTAATTATCTTGGAAATCTATCGCCCTTGTAAAATGCTTTTTATATTCAGATATTGTTAAAATATCCTTTTTAATGATATACATCTTCGTACTATCATGTAAATATCCTTTGTATTTACTACATGTATATATTAAGTTAATACAAGAAACTTCGCATTTGTTTGCTCAGATATAAATAAGCAATCGATCCTTAAATGAAATTCAGCGAAGAAACAGCATTTCCAAGTATTTCTAGTTTAAGTGGTAAAAGTCGATACATTAAAATGAACAGTGGTTATTACTAACAATTTCACCGTCTCTTTTATACCAATTAAGTTAAATTACGAACTTTAGTCATAACATTTTTCGACACTTTATTTACAAAACAAAGCTAATAAGTCTATAACGACGTCTGGATTTATTTTCACGTCTCATTGATCATCCGTTGATTCGACTAGTAATCAACGCCAGATAGATAATTATTTCCGGAATAATGAATGTACAGTACTAGAAATTATGATTTAGCAATCGAGTCTTCCCTAGGGTTTATTAGACACATCATGAAAACTTTGTCTATATGTTCAATTCATTCGCATTTCTACTGAACCTTGCTTTTTTCGATGTCTTTAACTGAAAGTGGTTTCGGCATTTAATCACGTCATTAGTATCCATTATCGCTGTTTTCTCGAGCGTTTAATGTTGAACTGACCAACAAAGAACGGTCACTGATTGACCACTATATAATCATGAATAAAATGTAACTTTCTTCTGATGGAGAAAACCTTTTAATATGTTTTAGATTTTCTTGGGTCCTATATTGATTCAGTTTCGTACGTGTAAACGGAAATTGATCCATCAACAAATGTAAACATATTAAGTGGTCCGTTTACTATGGTATCGAGAACAATTTTGTATGGTATAGGTCTTCCTATCGTCATGTTATTGTCATTCTTTATAAATTGCTTTTTGCATAGTTTTCCAAAAAGTATGGCTTCTCCTTTATTCACTGTTTATTGTATTTGTTTATTACTACATGATGGATACTATGTTATATTGTTAGACGTGAACTCTAGCTTCCCAAAGCATTCTATCAATTAATGTAGCTTTAAAATCCTTTTTTGATATCGTTTACACTATAGATACAGACCAACCCCGATCGCATGTATATGTCATTTGATTTGATATACATGTACTGTAAATTAACATCTTTTTAACGCAAAAGTGTTTTGTTATATCCAACGTAGTCGCCTGAAGAGGACTATGGATAAAAAACTCGTCAAAATTCCATATGTCTACCTTCTCAATATGTCTTATATAGACACATATCTGAAATTATTGCACAAAAGATAGCATGGGGCACACTCAATTCTAGTTACAGAATATTTTAAGTCCTTCCTTGTACTAAACCGTCTCATACAATGCAAAAAGACATATTCATTTATTCTGAAGATTAAACGGTATGGAGATTAAACAGTAATGTCACAGCACGCGCCCTCACCACATTCAGCAGACGATCTTCTAATGAGCGCGAAGTATCAATCAACAGACAGAGATGCAACAACATGTGCGAATAAAGAGAGAAAAATTGCCTTAATTAACAATTTGTCTAAACTAAACATATTCATTATTTCATGAAATACGTATTTTTACCTCCCAATATTTCCTGAAGATGAAAAGAATGCAGTGTTTGTATTTCATCAAAGACAGGTGTTGTGAGCGTGCCTTATTTTTATGAGGTTTAGAAGGTAAACTCTAAATTCATCATGGTTACTTGTGCAACATAAAGAATCAACAGTTTAGAAGATTTTTACTCTTTTTATTTTATTTACAAAGAGATAATTTAGGCAAACCTTTCCTTAAATAACAAATCTGCATGTTTGTTGATAAAGAAGACACCGTTTTAAAGCGATACGAAATTACAGCTTTTTCATCTAGATTCCAAGGTCTTCAGCAATATTTTAACAACATATTAAAGAGAAAATAAAACGACTACAATCTTTACTTTAAAATTCCGAGGGTCAATGCTTTTCAATTAACGAGGATTCCTTACATACATGTAACAGTGTACATACCATCTTAGTAATGGAATATAACTTGAGTTTTATTTATTATCTCCCCTACATGTACTTGCAATTTAGCGATTGATACACAAACAGTTACCTAAATAACGTGTATGGGTTACGGTACATACGTGTATGGTTTAATGCTTAATGGTAAATGGTGTGTTTCACTAGTATTCGTGTATGGGAAATGGTGTATCGTGTATGACGAATCGTGTACTTAATTCACAACCGCTAGGTGAAACATTTTGTCATGAACGACATACATGTACTTAAAGTCGTTGTTATATTGATGAAATATAGCACCAATTTATATTTATAAATTAATTTTTAAAACTATGAAATTTGATAAGTAATACGTAAATTAGTAAAGTAATGTTCTTTGGTCTGAACAGTACAAAAAAGACGACAAACTGCATTTTTTAAAGCATACTCACACCAAATGTTTAAATATACACAGATCTGGCCTGTTCTGTATAAAGACAATACCATCAAAGTGATATTGACATCATTGAAGTAAGGATTATTTTTCTAAATTCGTGCGAAAAAGCCATTATGATCAATAACAAGATACATCTTAAATAAAAACCTTTGATCATACCTACATGTTTCAATACTAACTTCTCCACGGCAAGCATTGACTTACTAATCTCTGATCAAGTATTGCTAATACGGTATAATAACTGGTGAAGAACAGTAATTTTCCGAATGACTACATCTACAATCCGATTAGTGCAAAGCAACACAATTTAATTTGCATACTTCTATTTACATAACGAATGGATAACGCAAGTCAAAAGTTGTGCTGATTAAAATGGATTTAATGAACATCATACCTAAATTCTATTTAAGTATTTAAAACGAGAAACATCAACTTATAAATGCCATTGACATTACTCCTGTATGCTATCGACCATTATACGTGTAAGCATGCCATGAAGGATCTTGAAGATACCGAGTCCATATGTGTTTCTTGCAAAAATCAATTATAATGCTGTATTTTACATGAACATGTAACAATCTGAAAATTCACGATGGTAGAATAGTGGTCATCATTTTTTAGATGTTACTTTCTGTATTTTACATGTACTCACCGCTTAAAGGATTACTCAAGGCATATTGCACTTATAATGACATAAAAACAGAGAAAATTGGCGGCCATTTTGTAGCAGTCGATTTTTTCTAGAATTAACCTTTATATACAGCTTTCGATGACAAAACTGTCTACGATTCTGATGTAATATCAGATCTATTAACAAAACGTTATGAATACCTTAACTTGAATATAACATTTTTAAAATTTTCAAAGCAGAAATGACCCCAACTTTGGTTATCGCCCTTCTAACAAAGACCGTAGTATGCATATACCATTGTCAATACTCGAGTCGCCCATTTTAAATGCAAATCAGACAAGGACTGCTTTTGTAACTACAACATAGAGATAAAAGCGACATACAAGAATACAAGAAATACCCTGTTCTCTCCGACAGAAATGGTCGAGACTGTCGGCTCTTCTTGAAATGTAATGAACAAGGCGGTATATAAAAATATTTAACAAAATCGATAGAATCGTATGACAACTCTTATTCCATTCAATTCCATTTGATATGTTAACGGAACAGTTGCATCAAGTTTTATAATGTAGAAAGCTACAGGTATCTACTACTTAATTTGTAGTAATGCTATCTACATGCACATGTATGTCCTACATCAGGTTCAGATGATCACAAATTTCATGTTTGCCTTCAGCAACTGACTATTAATTTTGAAATCTATAAGTTGCATACTGTTATCGATATTCCTGATAAGACATACCAAGTTTAAAATAGACAATGATAGAGTGTAGTATATATTCGTAATGAACATTATCCAACTACATTGTACATTTACTCCAGCACACCGATCAAAGCAACGATGAAGCTGCTTTCCATGTCATATAAAATAACAATAAATTTACCAATATGCACCCATGTTCCTATTGACTGTGATTTTGAGTTATAAGTTTGAGAATCGGGCGTAAAAGGGGGGGAGGGGGTAGAAACAGCTAGAAGACGGTAATAAAATATACAACTGTGGTAACATTGCGCTTTCAAAAATACTGCCCCGGCCAACCGTTTAAGAGAATGTACGTGTAGTTCAGTTAACTATTGTTTTGTGGAGAAGGAAATCATGTTTTTTCTTAGTTTAAACAAAATATGTATATGCTATATGCATGATAAAATGATCACTGGATATTGTACAATTTATCATTAGTTGTAAGGTTAACCTATCCTCACATAATGACACAATTACCATTTTTGGTAACCCTTAAAGTTTTTTACTTACCTGTTGTTGGGACATTTATATTTAATCGTAAACAATCCTCTGTGTTATTAACGACAAATGATGTTATATTTTTCAGTTTTTCCACAAATCCCGTTGGATACTGCCTTTTTAGTTCCTTTTCCTTCATTTTCCGCTGAGGACATGTGGGAATTTTTGTTTCAATAAAAGTCCTCACAGCATTCCACCGTTCCTTCGGGGTGTTTGGCACCGAAAACCGAAGTGACCCTGTACGCACTGATGCAAATTGTAATCCGTAATAGGCTTCGACAGATTTCAAATGCGAATAACGAGGTGGTTCTACTAGCAACCCCCTCATTTCTCCGTACGGAGTTGATATTTTAGAAGTACCGATATGCTTTATGGAAACAGGTGCAATACAACCGCTAAAAAATCCCACAATCAAACACAGAATTTTGGTCAATAAAAAATTCATATTTCCAACTTCTTTCTTTGCGTTAACGGATATAAATTCAAAGAAAAATGATTGGCACTTCTCATCTTAAATGAGCTATCAATTAAGATGAACTTCAAAGTAATGCAACCGTGTCATAAAACTATAAACCATTTCTGCCAATATTCATCTTAAAATCCAATAATTAACATCTTTTCAGGATAGAGATTTTCAAACGCAGTAAAGAAAACTTTTTTTTTCATAGTAAAGAATAAAGTATTTTCCTGTTGTTGCACACAAAACCACTCATAATGTTAACAGTATAGTTGTGATTGTTAGTGTCAAAACTATAAAGCATCTGGCGTTTTAATCACCCGGGTAATTTCCTCTGAAAAGCGCATGCGTTTAACATTTACATCCTCTTCTAAAAGAAAAAGAAAGTAAAGTGAGGACAAACTTATTTTCTTCCTACTTTCTTCTTCTAAGCTATAAATCGATTACATTCCCTAGTGAAATCCATTGAAATAGTTATTATTGACTGAGCTTTCTGATCTATAACACGGTTCTCTCTAGATGATAAAAATCTTGTGTATCAAAATGGTTTGAATATTGAAAATGTCATTACGTTTCCCGATGTTTGCTAAGTAACTTGTTTCGCGGAAGACAATTAACCAAGCCTTCAATTTATACAATTATATCTAAACGCAATTATAGGTCTAGGGTTCATTAAAATCGAGCTTTTGAAAACTTAAAGTTCTTAGTGCAGATTGTTGAAATGATAAAGAAAGTCGATAGTGATAAGAAAACTACATCTTTTGAAATTTTGAAGTGCTTAAGTGAGATTTTTCAAGAGAATGGATTTCAGTAATGGACAGAATATGAATAGTATTAGGATTTTTCCACACATTTAGAATTTATATAGTAATCGACATGTAGCATTATTTAAGGGAAGTCATATGTGACGATTTATTTCAAGTATTAATGAAATATTAAACTTCATATGAGGTCAAAGGCACAAATGATGTCGGAAATGTGAATCCCATGACAAGTAAACTTCCGGTTTGGACAGAAATTAACACCGCTTTGAATTTCAAGCATGAAGCATTAAGACGGCAAAATGGAAGCAGGAAATCGCACTGTGTTGTCATTTAACATTAAAATTCTTTTTCTTTACCAATATATATCATCACTATGCCTAATGAAAGTAATTAATGTTAATGCCTATTATTTTCATATTTCCCGTTTTTATGGATGTTACTGGAAAACAATTTTAAATTCAGGACGCCGTTTGTGACATTGTTTACATTGGGTTCATCTGTTATTTAGTATTGGTACACGTTAGGTGGCACTCCCAAAAAAGGCCTCTGCATTGCGGTGAAAAAAAATTGCTGTCGACTACACGGTCGGTTTAAATCTGGTTTTTACCGTTAAAGCATTTAAATAATCATGATGTCACACCATTAAACCTTTATTGATCAATAGTTAAAGATGTACAGGTACAAATGTACATGTATTTTCCCCAAAAAACTATAAAAACTGGGATAAAACTTATTAAATACAAAAAACTTCTGAACTACATGTACATCAAAGAGTGAATCTTGCGTTATGGATAGGTAATTTTATGAAAACCATCTTTGTTTATGCATGTATTTGAAAATATCTTCCACGGTTATTTCAGACTGGAAACGTAAATGAACAACAATAATGGTGCACTTACGTGTAAAATGCTATCACGTTACAATTGTCACAAGTTACAGCTTTTGAATGGTTTTCAAATGATTCTATTCTTTGAAATTTATGTTATTTGATGTAGAATTATTTATTATGACAGAAAGATGGTTATAAAACTTTACTGAAGAATATAATATTCACTAGCGGTAAGAAATCCATTATAACCATTTCCGCCAATTACTCTTCTTTCCGCCTACTCTGCAGGAGCCACGTTTCCATTTCAGTTCTGTATCAGAGCAACTTTTTCATTTCCGTTCCTTATCTGAGTATTAGTATTAGTATCTTTTTTTTTTAATTTATGCTATTATTTTATTTATTCATATTTAAAGGAGCTTGGATATTACTGCGGTCTTCCGTTGATGAGGTGATGGCTTGTCTATTAGCCGCCCGGGATCAGCCGTCCTTCTATTATGACGGTTTATCTAAGGCCATCAGAGTTTGAGGTTTGAGGTTCCTAAAACTGACCGAATGTCAGACCGCGGAGAATAAAAATGTCAATATCAACTACATATTGTATAATCTCATAATACTGAAAACCTTGCATTCTAAAGGAAACTTATCACGCAATTTTGATGATACCAATAGGACAAAATATGATTTGACAAGGAATAAAGAAAACCTATTTAATATTGAAATAAGATATTTTTATGATTTCTATATGGAGTTATAACAATAAATTGGCGTAACATTACATTAAAGGATGGATGATATCTGACAGCTATGTATTTTTGAATTTATGAATATGAAATTAAGCAAGATTAAAGTTTATTAGTTGCATTAAGGAGTTTTACAATGCGTTGTAATTAAACCATAATAAAGTTTGATATACCTTGAATTATTGTGGGTTTAGTAATTGTGATTTCAGAAGTCAAAAAGGAAGTGCAGCTTAAGCGTTTAAGCAAGGGAACACAAAACAGTATATATGTGTGTGTGTGTGTGTGTGTGTGTGTGTGTGTGTGTGTGCACATTCGCACTTAATTATTTTACAGAAAAAAAAGTTATAATACTCTGCAAACATTGCATTTGCCTGATGCGAACAATACTACATTTACTTTTCATTTGTACTTTAAATTGCTCTTTCATATATATATAAGGATACATAAATATACAACTGTACAGTAATGTCCTTCATGGTTGGAATTATTCATACACAGCAAGCAAAAAGCTGACGTAGCTTGACAGCTGAGAGTTTGAAAACGAGAGTAGTGATCGAATAAGTGGCTCTCTTCGATTCCTTGCCGGTTTGTTTCGGATTCTCACTAGCGACTCGCGACAGCCCAAAATATTTTCGAAAACAAAATCAGTTTAAGATAGAACTTATTATAAAGTTACTTCTGTTTACACACATATACAAATGCAGTAGTTATGGAGGTACCTCAAAAGTAAATATCGTCATTTCAATGCATCTGATCATCGCTGTATTTGGTGCAAAGTAATTTTGAACCTGACGAGGGGACGAAGCGAAAAGTCGAATGACCGAGCAGGGTGTTCGAAAGTCCATCGTTCGCTTGCGAAAATTCTGTTCTCGTCGAATTAGTGCTAAGCTTCGTCAGCTTTTCGACAGCGAGCGAGAGTAGCACACGATCAATCGAAACTGGCTTTTATTTCGTGTCTCTTTCACCAGCTTTTCTATAACTATCGACAGTTAATACTGTAATCAGGACAAAAACAATCAAATTAAAACCCAACCAACAACTTCTTGGACAGATTCTGTTACGGTAATCCCAAAGGCAAATATTTCCTTTTCACCTTTCGTGTGTCTTCTTTACGGGTTTTGAATTCTAAGGATTATTCCTACATGTATGTAAAAGTGTGAAACATTATTAAAATTATGATTGGGATCCATCATTTCTAATATATGGACCACCACCCCAAAAGGTATATTGTTGCCGGGAGACACGGGCCCCAGGCGCCTCTCGATCCACGTCTGAGATAATCGGATTCACTGTAAAACGCTAAAAGGAATCGGTGTGCATAACGTACGTCCAGTTACGGAATATGAACGTATTTTGATCAATGTCATCAACCAAATGTCTCATATATAACTTAAAGAAGTTCATTCAAAAAGCTGAATGACTAGAAATTGATTCTTTTGATCCAAAATAATATCAACAACAACTGATGTTTACTTGTTAGAAAATAACCTTATTCAAGCGTGCTTGTCCGTTTAGCTAATTTGATTTTTTCCTTGATTGACTGTTTGACGGTAAATACAAGATTCCTATATTCTGTTAATGTATTGATCTTTGTACACCATGGGAAATATTTCCTTTCTGACAATTCTACGATCAAAATTTTTCCTTTGGACAC
>JAOXYJ010000012.1:151880-165289 GCA_028566555.1 Lithophaga nigra
CAAATGTAAGCCGGGTGAGAGATACAGGCTCGGGTGAGCCTCTAGTTTTTTTGCTTTTTTGTTAATTTTTGTTTGTTTTTTGTTTTGTTTTTTGTTTTTTTAACGGGTGTATTTCGGGGTTTTTTTTGTATCACCGCACTTTTAGAGACAATAACTTAAAACTGAGTTTTCCCCTTTATTCACCTTTAATAATATAAGGCGTACGTACTATACCAAAGCATTGTTAAATTCGTGAGTCTAAGGAATGTCCAGTGAAAGTAAAGTAATAGTGCAGAGTGATTAACCTTAAAAAACCTCATAAGCTTTTGACGTGGGTATAGGGTATATCCCCATAAAGGGATAAGAAGTTAACAATTGTCTTTTTGTCATAGTTTTGCCCATTTGCGTCATTCAGAAGAAATCTAAATATGAAACCTACTGGTTTCTGTAGTATCCTTTATTTCATGTTCGCTCAGTTCCAATTATCCTAACAGTTTTAGAGAAGAGATTCAAAAGTTTATGTCATATTTCTTTTTTAAGTGATGGCGGACATCTTGGCCGGTTGGTCATCGCATACAGTTTTGAATGGGGTATTCCAAGGGTCATCCCTGCTAACTTTATTTCAGAGGAGTTTTTGTTCAGTAAAAATTACGGACGATGGATACAAAAGTGTTTTAAAGCTTATCTCTTAAAGGATACAAGACTTCTATCAACTAAAATGTTGCATAAGCATACACTATTAAGTTTTACAATATTTTTCAAATCTAAAGTAAAGATAGAGAACATAAAAATTTTCACACCTTATCAAATGTTCAATTTTGTATGTTTTGGTTAACACCCATTTCTGTCTATCAAAATAAGCAGTTTTCGCAACTATCGTCGACTAAGTGTAATAATCGGCCTTTCAGTTGAGGGTTAATAGGTTTTATCAAATGAGGCGTTTTGTTTTTCATGTGTATAATTTTGTTTGGCACAAAATAAATGGTTTATAAGTATTATGATTATTAATATACAAAAGGTATGGAAAATCTATTAAAAACACTCAAAATTCTGAATATCTTATCTAATTGCTTCATCAACTAATGCCAAAAACACAACATCAGTGATTGGTGATAAAATAAACATGAAAGTCATTAGAATAAAGAAGATGAAAGTTTGCACTTTATTGTGCCATTTCTAATACAATATTACTGTTATGGAAATTAAATTAATGTCACAACAGTAAAAACAATTACATGTGTCACTGTGTAAGCTAGTGCCTGAACAACATTTTGATATGTAATAGGACATTTTACCCATTAGTTCAATGCACCAAAACGTTTACATAAAAACATATCAATACATATTTCAATAAATCATCAATGATGCCTAAAGACAAATGTTTCGAAATTTAAAAAATCAAAATTGAACTAAACAGTAGTTTTAAAGACAACCTTTTTTTTTAGATTAACAAAGGCTAGACATTTACAGAGTACAAATGATAAGATGAAGGTGTACAAAGTGTAAAGGGATTCGACTCTCAACCGCTCAACATTTTATCATTCGCAAACCACCTTCAGCTTCGTTCATTAAAGAAGAAAACAGCAAATGTTCTGACTTTTTCACATAACCTGCAAGAGTTCTAAGATGTTAATCAGTCATACGGTTTTGAAAATTTTGGAACATAAAATATTTGTACAAGAATTTTATACCATATTTCCTTTTGATATCACATTGCTTTCCTTTGTTCTTTTGGTGTTGAGAAATAGTTTAAGGGAATAGTAAGTGCCGTGAACGAGGTTTTTAGTGTTTAATATACCTTTAATATAACAAACTACGTGCACAAGTATAGTTTTATTTCATACGTCCCTTCTATTTATAGCCTCCTTATCTTTTTTTTAGAATTAATCTACAAACATTTAATGGAAAATCAAAAACAAGATAGCATAGACAATTTACGTCTTGTACTTTTGTTGTTGTGATTTGGTAACACTAGGTGCTTCTTTCGATAATTTATAACACCAAGCAATTTTCTTGACGTTTGACGAATGACTTTTTCTGGTATGTAAATGAGAATGTATGTTTTATTCTGCAGTTCTCATCACTTCTAGGACCTTACTGATTTTCTAACATTTCTTAAATTGTTACCACGCGCAACAATTTGTTTATCCCCGGTCTTAAAGATATTATCTTTTCATGTTAAGCTTTTGTATATGCTAACGTGGTGACACAAATTTGAAAGAGATTTATTATGATTTATGTTTTTCTCGTTGCAAAAAAGAGATAGTTATAAATGATACAGTTGGAGAATTCAATTCTTTGGGATAGTTCAACAGACGGGAATCGATACCAACACAGTCTGAGAAGGTATAAAAGGTGAAATTTGTACGTATAAAGCACAAGGGTTACACCGACATTAAATCACTTAAATACTGAAAATAAAGATATCTTGCCATTATATCAAATACCAGAGCCAGCATGTACTAGATAATATCAACAAAACAAAACAATTAAACAACAGAAAGTGAGCATTTTATAAAACAGAAATAAACTTCCGTGATATTTACATGTATGAGTATGGATAATAAAACAATTCCACCCAAAGTAATATTTCTTACCCTTGCTTTTCTAAAGCACAGTGTGGCTAGCAGCGTGCTATGGATGTACTTAAACATCAGAAAAATCTGGCTGGAAGACATCTTTTCCAGTACTTTTTAACTCTTTCACACGAGAAAAACACATTTTACTATACGTTCTGGAAACATGTTTTGTCACAAATTCTTAGCAAAATACGAGACCCGTCTGATTTAGCGAGACAAGTAGTTTTTTAATTACGTAGCGCAACTAGATATATTTAATACATTGCTGTGACTTGCGATAATAACAAGAACGCATGTATGACCGTTTCCGATATATGAATGAATAAAATCTAGAAACTGTCATATCAATCTTAGGAACAGAGGTCTCTTGGGACACTTTATTAACTTTGCATTTTTTATAATGACTTTATGATCTGTTAAATATAAAAACATCCAGACTATCAGTTACATATTAAAGCAAGTCAGGCAACCCTTTCACGTTACAAATTCAATTGTAATAATGAAATTTGTTTTATTACTTTTGTATTAATCTCAATCAAAGGATTTCAACCACAAGGGGAATTTATGCTTTATTATTTCGATGGTCAAAATTTACATTTGCTCTAGGAGTGCTCTAGGGGGAAATTGGAAGCTGGTTCCAAATTAGACCAGACATTACCGAATTAAACTGATAGCACGTGTAGTCTTTGGTGTATATTTCAAACGCTTTATTTATCAGATGAATTTGCAATAAAATCAGAACTCATTTCATTGCTGAATTATTTTAATGGCCAATAATTTACATATTGTTGATGAAAACGGTAAATGAAAGAGTAATTCTAATGCTTATTATACACTAGAGGACGGTAACAAAATAACAAAATTACTGAATATGAAATATGAGATTAAACATGGACATATTAAGAAAGGCTAATGATTTTCCAGTTTTGGAACACGAATGAAGCTGTCAAAATTGCACTGGTAATGCAGTAATTGCATAGTTAACATAGTACATTTATTTGAAAAATGCAGTCTTTAGAGGTACTTTCAAAAACTGAAAGATGAAAGTGTGGATTGTTTTTCAAGATACACTGAAAGCCAATACCTTAAATTTACGTGAGGTCACAGGTAAAACATGTACATTTTTTTCAATATCACAGCTGCAAAGACTAATTAACAGCCATTTTGCTGACTGCATACTTTGGTAAAGTGTAAACAGTTCTGATGATCATGAGGAGGGAATAATTCTAAGTGAGGATATTGACAACAGTAGAATACCAAAGCATAGTAAAAAAATACATGTAGTTACGACATAACAAGGTAATACCAATACACATACCAAGCAGAACAAAACAAGCTAAAAATAGGACAACAGGAACCGGATCCGCGAACAGATGAATCAATAGTGCAAGGTTCTCTTTTGTACAAGTCAAAATTTGTGAACAACAGGCACTAATGAAACTATGATATTAAAAACATGTCTGCTACCAGATAAGTCATAGAAATTCAGTATTGATCAATCAAGTCCTGATATAAAATGTGAAATTTCCATAGCTAATCAAATTGTTAAAAATTAAAACATACTTTCATGAAAGAACATTTCTGCGAATCCATCCATATGATTGTACTCTCTTTCTGTGTTGATAATTCTATTGATAACGGAACAAACTAATTAGTTCGTTCCTGAATGTCAAAGCAGCAAAAGCGAAAAGATTTAACAAAGTAACATCAGTTTTCTACCATCTGTATAACATATAAAGTATAAAAACTAGAGCAACTGCTTTAGAAGGAGTCAAATTCCAGACAGTCTGACAAAACAATAAAACAACACAGAGTATGTTTCATGAAATTAGTATTTGTCATTGCTTCTTGTTAAATCATATTTTCAATTCACTCTTCCCGGCGCGACTGTTTTGTTTTGAAATAGATTTTCTTGTCTACATATGAATAATCCCATTACTTATTTACTTTCAGTCTTAATGTCCATGTCATTCGTTCTGTCATCCTACAATGTGGGTAAACTGTATGTTTTAATAGTTGTCTTTCGCATGTATGTGTGGATATTTGTTAGAAAATCCATGGAAACCCTCCTTTTTTCTTTTTTCTTTTTTGTGTTTTGTGGGGAGGGGAATGACTGATAATGAAATGCTAATTATGAACGATGAAATGTCTTTAATTTGAAGGCAATAAAACTATCACGTGATAATTGAAGTTGCCTACTCTAGTACACAGATATTTTCAGTGTATAATTTTTACTAAATGGTTTTGTGATTTTATTTTCGACGTTATATGGACATTTTGAATTCGTAAAGTAAAAATTAAATAGGTACATGTATTAAGTACAATGTACATATACAGTGACTTTCTGCGTATAAGTAAATTGTAGAAGAAACTGTACTAAGATGTGACACATATATCTGGTGCGAATATATATCAATACATTTGTATTTTGTCTGTTCAAAGTAAAACTCTACTGTAAGGTTTTTAAGCAAAGCAAACTTGAGCTTTTGTGCAACGAAACGAACTTATCTTTTGTCTGCAGGTGTTTGATAAGTGCTTGAATCTTTATAGTGGAAAATCCCAGAGACTTGTCAGCAGAATCAAACACAGTTCCGTTATTAGACGTTTTATACGACAACCGGCATCCTGCCAGGTTATTAAATAATCGGAACGGACAATAGGGATTTGTCAATGTATGATAAAGCTATCGTAAGCATCAAATCAAAGAAACAGATTTCTTAATTAAAGAAGACGTGTAGGTGCAATTGTAGCATACTATAACTACATTCATTCTCTTAATATACCTGTCAGAAAATGCAAATAAATGACTCCAAGTCAAAATGTAGTTGCAATACAAGCGATGTCTTATATTACACAGTGCCATTTTACCCGAAAAAGTTGTCAAGGCATAAACACTAACGCAGTAGGTTTTCTAGAAGCAATTAGTTAACTCTAAAGATACTGTAGTAAAACAATAAGTAACAATAAAACAATAACAATTTAAAATCATATTTTGGATTTTCTGAATCTGTATGAGACCGAATCAGTATGTTTTTATCTACAAATATTTAAATTCATCCCAAGTTTTGATATTTCGTAACCCTTTCCAAATATTAAATGAAATGTTATACTTTACCTTGAATTGGTGAATATATATTAAGACTCAGACAGTCATCTGTTTGAGATCCTGGATCTTTAGCAATCTTAACGTATTCCTCCACCATACGGGTTGGAAGTTTTCCATAAAATAAGCTTACATCGAAATGTGGCTGAGGACAAACGCCCTTGAAAGACGAGCAATCTTTGAAGTCAACTCGTTTATTTGATATAGGATCTGATGGTGGATGAAAAATAAACTTCACATTTCTTCTCAAAGAAGCATAGTCTACTCCAAAAAAAGCTTCGATATATTTTAGGCTGGTGTTTGATTGAAAACTAACTGTCACACCACGTATAACACCAGTTTTTATTTTTATTTTTCTTTGTCCCCATCTATTTTTCTCAATCAAAGTCGCACAACCCGGAAGTAAATAATGTAGCAAGACAACAGAAAGAAGAAACTGTGATAATCCAAGCGAAAACATTGCTCTCTTTCAAAATGTCATTGCAGCGCAAACGAAACAGCTGTTTTCCTTGAGTGTTATACAACTACGTACATTAATTGACAAGCTGTTTTCCACATACAGCTATAAATATATACCTCTTCAGTACTTGACTTTCCTATGTTTGAGCCAACAATTTAGAGGAACTTATGACATATTCCATTAGACATTTTCGTAACATATCCTAATTCATGGGTCTGAAAAGCCCCATAGTCCAATTTAAATTGCCTTGCAACAGTCGTTTTTAAAGTGATTTATTTCTGATAAATGCAAGTTTAACTAATTTATATTCACAAGCCAGTTACAGGAAATATCGGATTAGGGGAATCGAAATGAAAGTAAAAACAGAATTTATATCGGTAGAACCCTCTCCATTGATCCGATTTACGTTATTTGATAATAAAGTCAGAAGCTAATATCCATTAGGAGCGTTGCTCCATTTAATTCGACTATAAATCAAAGTTCTGAACAACAACAAAGTTTTCTGCAAAAGAATATACGTCTATGCGTTCAACTTAATTGGTATATTAAGTAACTCCCGATGAGGCCGATACCGTAATTTGCTTCGTGATTCCGAAACCGCTCCGGTAGTTAGTCGTCAATTCCCAATATATTTCTGATTGCGAACAGTTTCCTGCCGGTTTGAAATAAATGAACCTGACTCGGATCCTAAATATCTCATTCCAAAACGATCATTACATCCAAAATGCCTGATTGGAGCAAAGGCATCTTCAATCTTGCGTCACCATCTGTCGAAAGGTATCATTTAACCTCATTTAACTTCGTTTTCCAAATGGTTAACCTTCAATCACTAATAACCACTTTGGAATGTTGTAATTTAACTTTTTCTTTTAATAGTATAGAAGAAAACAAAAAGATCGTTTATTTCCCAGTGGATCACAAATAAAAACTGTTTCCTTTCTTCTTCCGTATCAGTGAGTTAGAAATACATTGCATGTACTCTTTCAAGAATTGAAATGAATATCATTCATTGATATCATCAAAGACAGTTATTTCCGACTCTCATTAGAATTTATTTATTCTTGTCTCAGCGAGACGTATTTGAGAGGATACATAGTGTCATTAAAGGCGTGCTTTAATAACTATGTATCGGTAACTTTATAATACTGTCAAATCTAATATGTACTGAGAGGTTGTTCAATCAAACGAGATCCTCTCTTGATATACATCGATATTGGCAAGGTCGTCGCTAGTTAAACATGACATGAATAGCTGTGTCACAGAAGTGATATGCTTCTTGTTGGTGATTATCAGCTTTTATGGCATAAGGGTGTTATTGTATTGACAGGCAATCATTGAGGATGTAACAATTTTATATCACTACTAATACATCTTGTCATTTCTAACAATGCAGAATGGACATTAGACTCGATTGGTAATTTGTTCAATGAACTGGAACGACAGCAGTCACCTAAAATATACTAGAATTTACAGACACTTTTATCATTCCAATAGTGAACATCTATAATAGAGCTCTTCGTTCTCAATTTTATTACAAAAATAAAAATTATTATAATAAGCCCAACCATTGTCCGTCCGTTTAATCTTAGTTAAGGTATAAGATCACTTGGAGATAATCATTACAACTATAAAACTAATTATTTCACATTCAGTATTTACTGGAAATTTGCTTTTATTTGTCTTGTTTTATTATGGTAACAAATTACAAGCTAATTAGATTTAATACGCTACGAGAGGTGGTGCTGAAAGCCAAATGTTGTTAAGGATATCAATCATTGAAGAGCAGACCCCGAAAAATTGAAGAAGGATCAGAGATCCATTTGCCGCGTTGCTAATATATGTTTATGATGACAGTTAACTTGGTATTTAAGCTAGAAATTCCAAAATCAACAGGGTTCTTCCACTTTCATCATGGGGATAATATCTGACCAAGTTTGGTAATTGTCAATTGTACAGAACGACAGTTACAAATGTAATCCCCGGAAACCAATTGTTAACGCCCATCCGCCTTCCCATCCGCCCTTTGCCCAACCGACAGCCGAGTTTGACTTCGTCGCAACTCGGCTAAAAGCTCAAACAATATAGTGACCAAGTTTGGTAACTGTCAGTTGTACAGAACGACAGTTACAAATGTAATCCCCGGAAACCAATTTTTGACGCCCGTCTGCCCTCCCGTCCACCCTCTGCCCAACCAACAGCCGAGTTTGACTTCATCGCAACTCGGCTAAAAGCTCAAACAATATAGCAAAATGATACCTTTGGAAAAATGAGGCATATTTACTTTTACAATTGTATGAAATTTTATGTTGTTATCTTACTCTTTTATCCAACCACAAAAAATAGTCTATGCTTAAACATAGGTATATATCTGATATGTGACTTATTTATCTAACAAAACTGTATTTCATATAAATAGATTTTTTCCATCAATTCAGATCCTTCTTAGACTTAACCAAATATTGAAATGGCGTTGAAAGGTATTAACACTAATAAGTCTTAAAGTTGTAGAGAGGTGTTCTAGTCGGACATCACACCCACTTGCCGTATATGGAAGATGACATTGCCGTCATTTCATAAAGAAACATACAAATTGATATGTCGTGGAGATGATATAATCAAATATTATTATGTAGACGTTATAAGAACAGTAAGTAATGAAACAAGACAATACTTTTGTCAGGCTTTATGAAGGGTGCTTATTTTTTATTAGGTGGAAAGAAATAATATAATGATATAAAACGAAAGGACATCATTTTCTTACTATATATGTACATATATAATACAAAGTACATGCTTGAACATGTAGTACAGATGGTAAGACAAAGTTAAAATACGCTTAAAATACAGAATGGATGGGGAGCAAAACCATGATAGTATGTTTGGTACCTGGAATGTCGTTTTGGTTTGCAGTTTCGGGAATATCATGTAAGACAGTGTAAAATGGTAATTTTAGATGTCGACGAATTGTGCCAATCTATATGCTGCAAAGCAAATACACATACAAGTCAGACACAAAAAATTAGTACTATGAAAACTTTCTACTATGATATTCACATGCTATAACTAAGCATGTGTCCAGAAAATAACAGGAAAGACACGAGAAGTGATTTAGACAAGTTGCAAAGTAATGACTTATAAATGCTAATTCTCTGTAATGTATACCTTATAGTACAAAGAAATGACACATTCTTCACTACAAAAAGCGCGCCGTGTTTAAATGTTTCTGGCTGCCCCTTTGGTATCTTCGAACTTTACTTTCACAGTCACTGTCCTGTAACTTTCATTCATGATATAATCTGCTAGAGTCTGTTCTTGCAACAGTAAGTTTTTGAACATTCAGGGTTAAACTGCATCCGTACGGTCATCGCCACGGAGCTGGTGGAAACGTCAAAGCTTTGTCCCAGCTAAGTAATGACATCTTTTCGTAACTGAGTCCTACACTCCAGAATTTGACTATTCCCGGATTTGATTGTCACTAGAATTTAAATGAAATCGTACGATGTGATGCTCGGAGATGCTTACCCTGTTGACGCACCTGGTATCACTCCTTTAGGAGTTCGTGCGATTTTCCTTCGTTTGATTTTGGCTTTGCCAATTAATTCATGAATCTATGGAAGTACTGTATATACTGTTTTTTGTTTTTTTTTTCTGAACGGATGAACGTCGCAAATTCAGCAAACACTGAAAAATGTCTGAATATGCAGTTTCGTAATGATGTATGTGTAAATTATGCAATTTTCTTATTGTAAAGATGATATGTTGGTAAACAATTCAAATAATAAGAATGCAGATAAATAAGAATATTGGGAGATGATGATAAGACAAAACAAACAAAATATATGAAGCAACGGTAAACAATAACTGAGCCATGTATTTATATTGTACTGACTGACAATTAATAAGAAAGATAAGACAAAAGGAGTCATCAAATGTAGGTGATAAGAATAATGCATATAACAATTTTTTGTGTAAACTCTTCTATTAACTACAATGGAGGCCGTGCAGGTATAGTAAAGAAATGTCTTTACATTACGCTTTAAAGCATTTCAGAAAGTGTAATATTGTATAAGGCGACAATTGAATTATCACTTCCACGGTAATGACAGACCCAGTCATATTACATTTATATTCTTACTCTTCTTACTATTATCCTAAATAACGTTTCTTGAATAGAATATTAATTATGTAGTAGCAATCACACTGATGATGGCTGATATTTAACCTACAGCATTTTAAAATGCCGAGTCCGTGTAGGATTTCTTGCATTTTAAAATGAGTTATTATGAAAAGTTACATCTGGGCATAAAAATTATAATAATTAAATACATTACAAGTTGTGAGGTGGCTATAATATGGAAAAACATAATTTTTTGGTCTGATTATGGCATTAAGGAATTCAGCCTTTTACACAATTTACTTAATATTCACATGTTCACCGCTTCAATAAAAAACTACTTGAGACAATGACCACCACTTGTACTTGTATTTGAACTTCTATTACATTGCATAAATACTGATTATGATATAAATTATGTTGATTTAAAAATAATCAAATTTCTCGCGCACTTTGCCGTTTTTATTTAATAAAACATTACGAAAAATATACATAATGAATTCCAAGCGAAATAGATTTTGTCGCATGCAAGTAATATTCAGTAAAAACCAATAAACAAAAAAGTCAATTTAACGAATTTATAACTCTCAGACGTAAAAAAAGAAGTTCGTTTAATGGTCATCAGCTGTAACAACCCCATCATTCAAAAAGCAATCAGAAAGAATGTTGCATGTCAATACAAAACATTCCCTTCGTGCCTGACTATAATCTTCATTGTTATACATAAAATACTATCGATGGAATGAAATACAGGGTAAATGTTGGAACCATTAAAACTGCCCCATAAATTCTGACAACGTTACAAATAAAATAACCATTAAATTGATTACCAGACGTCATTGCATGCAAAAATAATCTGTGAAACAACTCATTTCGAAAATTTCTTTTCTTTTAACAGCATGCTGAATTTATTTCACGTTCATTTGCACAAGACCTTACATTGTAGGGGATAATTTAAACAATATTTAATTGAAATAAAAGTTGGAAAAGTATCGACGAGTAAATTTTACAATCGTTTTCAATTCTGCCTGCATGAAACTACAAATTTTCAGTGTACATTCCAGGGCCTCGTGGCGAATGTTAACTGTCTGTCTTTCAAACAGATAGCAATGCTAGAACAACTGGAAACAGTAGCTGTCGACCGTACAACGTAATATACCGTTCAAGAACGAAAAGTCGAAAAGCTTTGAACAGTCGACAGCTTTTTGTGACTGATGGGCTTGCTAGCAAGTGTTCAAAATGGGCTTTCAATTTGCCAGCTATTTGATATTTTTTGTTGAACTTTCGCTAGGCCGGTAAAATTCTGTCTTTAAACGTCACATTTTAAAGATGAGACTTGGATCTCCACAAAGCCTTGTAGAAACCTGTCGTAACTGATCTGGTTCTGAGAAGTTTTCTTGCACAAATAAAAATATTATCAGTAGGGTTTAATATGTGTAACGAAGCTAACCCTTTTACGGTATTTAATAAATCGCTAATGCCGTGCAATTTTTTGTTTTGGTGATCATTCTTAAGTAAATGTATGTCATAGTTGAAATAAGAGTACATGTAACAGGTAATATTTTCAAATTAATAATAAAATTGCATTTAATAAATTTTGATCATTAGAATTGTTAGGTCAAGACAGTGTTTACAGTTTGACAAAAGTTACAAGTAAATAATTATTTCCGTATTCTTACTCTTTTATAAAAAATGATTCGGAAAATTTCAGCTTTAAACGTATTAAAAAGTCAATGAGGGCTGTCACTGAAGACAATTCTATAACACAAGTTGAAGTCTGTTTGCTCGTTTACCTAGACATTGAACGTGATTGTACTGAGTGAAAACTGACATTGTCTTATTGAGTACATACAGGTTAACATATGTACTTGTTTATGCAATTATTTGGTCATGTACTCTTTCGCATTAGAACCCTAATCGATCAGAAGCATAACGTGGTGTCTGAAGTATTCATAAGCAAGCCAAAGAAGTAGGTTAAAATGTGGACCACCGCGGTCATCTGAGATTTTGAAATGCACTTAAAGTCTTCATAAAAACAATCCGATAATATTCTTGTGGGTTATAAATGAAATATTTCGTACTAGAATTAATTTCTTCTGTATAAGTCTGTGTTGTAATGAGAATCAAGAGTAGCTGATGATTTAAATTTGTCACATCTACCGTAATAGTCTGTTTTCATTTACATGTATAGCTACATTTTTCATTTTTAAATAATTTTGCTATAACCATGTGTTATGTTGGGACTTGCCATAGCATTCATCTGAAATACTTATACTGACGGTAGGTATATATAAGCTGCAATTACTTCATGGTTACTGTCATTTGATCCAGTAGTCAGGATACAAGATTTCCGCTAAATTAATTCCAAACGCTTTCATTTATGTATATTTACTCCAAAGTACGAACCGGTAGTTAAAACAATGCACCATCTTATCCTGTCTGATCGGTAAAGCAAACACAGACTTGATAACTAACTATTAAGTAATCATTTACGTATAGCAATTTTTTAAACTTGTGCTACTGGGAATTTGTTTCAAAAATGTCCATTATGCATGTAAACCGATGCTAAGATTTATACTTGATGGAATAATCCTGGATTTCCTACAGGAATGAAAGGCACAGAATAGGTAGAACATTAAAGAAAGGCATACACCTCTGGGAAATATATCGTGGTTATTGTTATGTTTTAGTTTTAGTCAGTAAAATTGTTCTGACAAGAAGTCTAATTTTCAATATCAGCCAAGTTAAGATTAAAGTACCAAACTACCTACATTTCAGTACAGTTTGTGACTGAATTTATATCATAGGGGACAATAAAAAGGTTGATTTACATATCAACATATATTTGATTTATTAATCAACCTATATTGAGCTACTTGGTGGTACTCTTGGATTCCTGGACGTACAAATGTACAAAGCAATACATTTCCACAATTATTCTTTAAAAATTTGATAAGGGAAATTCTACATTTGTATATCGTCTCTAGAGTTTTAATATACAGTAATTACATAAAGTTTCGGTATTTTTGGTGAAAAAAATCATGATTCTTCTTCCGGTTAATAGTGACCAGATGGGTGCAGACCTAACCTCTTAAAACTGACGTGAACCTGTCGTAATGTCTGCCCTGCAAGTTAACTTGATGATAGCTAGCTGTCGTCCTGACAGAACTTGCG
>JAOXYJ010000012.1:320214-334744 GCA_028566555.1 Lithophaga nigra
AAGCAATTAATCCAGTTTCCATTCTGCTACTAAAACAAAATTTCTGTGGATATTAGGCATTTAACATGGGTTAATAATATTTATTATTGCTTTTAGCCTGTCATGTTGGATTCAGGTTTAAGTTGGCTGCACACTCCTCATTCAAACATGATTTTTTAAATCCAGAAGTTAAGTTCTAAATCTAATCTGAACTGATTACATTTGATGAGAACTTCCAGTGTAAAAATTAAAGACACTGTTTGCACTCAGGTTCAAAATATTAAATATTAATATTAAACTCCTATTAGGGGGAAACAGTTCACAGCATCACAACAGTGCTGGCACAATAAAACATTTTGGTACAGGGTTGATTGTCATGGTTAGAACTGTATATAATTTGCACATTATATCAACCTTCAGTGCTTAAAATAGTGTTCAAAATGATCTTCAGCAAAATAATTATAATGACAAGTTAGTAGATGAGTTTCCAATTAGAGGCATTTTCCAGGAAAAGTTTGAGTCACAATGCAGATATTTTCATACCCCACCTACACTATAGAAATCTTCTTACGTTATGATCTTTTTCTTCAAACCTACTTGATCAAAGGCAACAAAACTTTGGTGAATTGGTTATTGGGTGGTTCCTTTTAAGAATATGTATATGAATTTTTTGCTCACCCGGCTGAAAGCCATGTGAGCTATTGCCATCACTTGGCGTCTGTCGTCGTTAACATTTCACATTTTGATCATCTGCTCTGAAACCAATGGGCCAATTCTAACAAAAGGTCCCTTACAAATTTTCCTCATTTCGTGCTGATTGGTCAACTAACATGGCCGCCACAGGCAATTCTTGTTTCTGATTCTCCAATTTTCAAAATCTTCTCCTCTGAATATACGAAGCCAAATGTTTTGAAACTTTATAGGAATGATGACTGGAAGGTCCTCTACAAAAATTCCTCATTTCATTTTGATCAGGTGGCTAACATGGCGGCATTGGTGGCACATAGTTTTAACATTGAACTCTGTGGGAAATTACATTTTAACCTTCTTCCTTGAAACTGCTTGGCCAATTCCAGTCAAACTTTGCACGAATGATGTATGGAAGGTCCTCTACAAATTGCCTCGTTTCGTGCTGATTGGTCAACTGACATTTGCCGATTTTCAAAAATCTATGAATGGTTTCTCTACACTAATGATCACATGACAATCATGTGATATTTATTGTTCAGCACCATGGTAACAGAAAATAAAAAGATCTGGGCTATAATATGACACATAGAAACTTAGATCACAAAAACAATATCAACATGACCTCCTTAATATTGTACATAATGTGCAAGTCTATAGGTATTTTAAATTTGCACAATATAAACATATTCTTATACTGATGACTTCATAGTCCTTTTTCAAGATTATCTGGAGTTTAACCATTGTTTTGAAATAATTAAAATTTCAGTAGCTGGAATCAAAATTCAAAATTGTACAAAAAAAAATTAAGAAATCTGTTGCATGATTATTTTGGTGGGGAGGTGTCTATGGAAATAACTTCATTGTCTGTAGCATGTATATATCCGCAACGACTATAAGGAATTTAAAATCCAATTTCTGTTTGATTTAAATATAACATTAGTGTATAAGCTAAAGCTAAATAAAATTCTTCCATTATGTGAAGTGTCATTCTCTGTAACTGTAGCTACTTCCTAACTTCAGTGTCATTTTTAGTGGTCTGTTACCTGTTTTATTGAATATTATATTCAAAAACAACAAAGAATACTGATCTAGATCAAATTTCCCATCTTGATTTTACTCCCAAATGCCACACCTTTTCCCACCCAACTGCAACAGTAAATGTAAAAATGTTCATTATCCACACTGGGTGTAAGTCTACTCCAGAAAAAACTTGAAAAACTGGAAGTTGTTTTACAATGCAGTTTTACACAATGACATGCAGAAAAATAATAAATCTCCTGATTGTTTTGCATTATAAATTTATAATCACATACTCTACAAATAATTTCAAAATATAATACAAATACTTAATATAGCATTTTATAATTGTTGACTAGTGTATTTTCATGCCATTTTAAGATTCAATCTCGATAAATACAACCTTTAAATAACGATGAAATAATTTATGAATGAAAATGAAAAGAACAACAAGACAGTGCTGTTTAAGATAATCTTCTAAACTAATTGTAAATGATTATTTGTTCATGAATCTTGTTCTTAATCTTTATAATCAATGTTCTGGTGATATGAAGTGACATCTGATCCCTAACAACCAAGGCTCTGAAGAGCAAAATAAAATTATAAGTAAGATTTCAAGGAAATAAAAATGAATGAAAGAAGCTGGAAGTCAATCCCCCAGATGAAACAATGATCAAAATCTTAAAATGGCATTATCTCCTAAAATGCCGTTCAATTAATGAATCATCACAATTTCCTCTGTAAGGTATTGCTGTAAATGTTTTCATCTTAATCTAACTTCCATGCTTTTTTTTCACTTTTCAGTCTATACTGTGTAGTAAAGGGATGAAGTTAAGAACTCTTTTTTAACACAACTTTTGGCTTATAATACTGAAATATCATGTAAATATCTTCACAAAGATCTATTTTGGCTTGTCATGATATGTTAGTTTCCATATATAAATATATGTTTCAGTTTCAATTAGAATGGCTAAATTGAAAGCATTAATTTTCATGAAAATTTTATAACTATCTTGCCGATAAGAATTCATGGAAGTGTCCTATCTCGCTATTTTATGATTGGATATACAAATGACACACAAAGGTAATACTTACTGAAAACAAAGATTACTTTCAAAATATGCCTTTCAAATTCTTAAACCCTATCCCCCTTAAAAAATTGTTGTGTAATGAAAGTGTAAACCAGACTCCTTTGCTTTTCTGTATTTCTTCAACTTTCCAATTTTGACTTAACAAAAAAAATAAAGAGTTTTGTTTGTTCCATTAAAGCAATATAAAATAGCCCATTCAAATCCATATAACATGACTGTGAACTCTGACATCAGTGGCCAAGATGGAAGACTACTGTTTGTTACATAGAAGCCATCAGATAACGAAAGATTAATCGGAAATTTGCTTGAAATGTTCTTCACAGGCAGTCTAGCATCTTAATGCAGTGACTTGACAGGAATAATCTATGAACCTAATGATATTCTCATTATTAGAATTACCACCCTCCATTTTGAAATTTGGATCTCCTATATATAATCTATTAAAAATGTGACATTCAGCAGTTAATTTTCGTGTAAATGCCACCAGCCAGAGAAAGATGAAACACTTACAACAAACCTCACAGAAATTAGAATGAAAACTCAACTTGTTTTGAATATTTTATTTTAATCATACATACAATACACTTTATCACAGATTGTTCACAATACCAAACAAGTTAACTTTCTTTGGTAATACCTGTATAACTTGACATACTAGATTTATCTTTTGGTGCAGAGATATTTATGAAGTTATAAATGTACTATACAACTCATAAATCGTCATAGGATAAATTGTCACTATACCAAATTTAAAGTAAAATCTAAACTCTCCATCATTAATTTCATTTAGAATTGCAACTTTATCATGACTGGTCACAGTGATATGTAAATACTTGTGTAATGTAAAAGTTCTTTTCTAAGTTTTATGGTCATAACCTACAATGCCGTGTAAAATCATAGCAGTCTGGAAGAAAACTCTGTACTTATATTACTATTCATGCTGGAAAACTTTTGTGATATTTTTACACTCAAGAAAATAGGTCATAATTTTTTTTTTTTTATTTGTTCATGTTAAATTTCCTAAAGAACTTTTTTTTCATACTTGTATGAAATATCACTATCATCAAGTATGCAGCAAACTAGTTATGAATCCACCTAAAATGGTGCTTTGTACTTTACATATTGTATACATGATTGAAATAAAAAATATCTGACAAGCTGAAAATACATATTATGACATATCACATAAATTAAATTCAGTAGTTCACCCACATCTGTACATGTAAAAGCTGAGTATGCATCTTTTACTGGTATGAAGACTGCTAGTCATTTGTATACAGCTTTTAAATAGGTGGGATAATTTGTTACAGTCTGAATTGCCCATGACAATCATATCATTTCAAATCGGAAGTTGTGAAGAAACATGGAAAATCCTGCAACGGTGTCATAGCAAAACAAGCTAGATTAAGTGAACTACTAACGTCCACACTGTCTATTTTTCACTTACATAAATTGCAGCATTTAAACATGACACTACAGATTATCTTGTGAAAACGGTATTTGGATTGTACTCTAAAGTAGTTAATAAGTAGTTGATTTGAACTTCATGTTGGAGGACAATGTTGCAGCATTATCTGCTCAATAACAAAATACTTCATCAATGGAATAGTTTTTTCCTCTTATTTTAGAGAAATCAGATTTTGTTGTATAGCAATTTAATATTTCCTCAGTAACTTAACCAGAAGTGTTTTAAGCAACTGTATTAATGCAAAACTGCTTCAAAATCATGATACTGTTTCAGAGCCGCTTTACAATTAAAGGGTCGAGCCCGGCACGTCCCGCTTCATGTGTTAAGGTCACTAGACACCTGCCCAAGGTCGGGGGTTTCATCGAGTTAGCTGGTTAGCTGTCCAGGTTTTCCTCCCCCAGTAAGTCTGGTCATCATGAGATAGCTGAAAAATTGCTGAAAGAGGACGATAAACCCCCAACAACCAACCAACTACAATCAAAGTGTTAATGTATGATATCTGGTAAATACTGTCTCACACTGAATATTGATATACTTGCAAGCTTACACAGTATAATAATATTCTGTTTAGGACAGTATTTCAACAATATTTGTGCATTATCTCTCTGATCCTGACAAATTTGAATTTATATATATAAACTGTACACTAGTACACCTCTAGTTTTATGGTAGGTGAATTTTAATAGATCACATCTCTGTTCAAATGCTATTATGTTACTGGAAGCACAAGTTTAACTATCATGTTTATTTGTATATTGTTTGGTCTACATTAATCCGAATTACAAGTCTTGTCCAATATATAAATAAAGTATATTAAATATCCCTTAATTTTTTCGAAGCAAATCAGAGAGACATAGATACAAGGAATGTCTGTGTCACCATCATGAAAGTGTTTCAAATCCTTGATCACTAACAAATATTCTCTCAGTGATAGATATGTACCTTTACTTCTGTAGTCAAATTATGAAAAACGTCTTACAGCGATATATATGTGTAGGACGTTAAACATCTCCTTAACTAAAAAACTAAATTATGAAATTTGACAGTAATGTTTTGTGGAAAGAAACCTTGTAAAAATTATTATTTAATCATCAATTTCTTCCAATATGTTACAAAAACAGTAAAAGATGCATACCCTTCATATTCATCTAGTTGAATTTTTATTTATCAATGCTGTGAATAAAATATATCTAATGATTTTTTGGCAAAATTTCACATCTAATATTGATTTAATATCTACTGATACATCTACAAGAAGCAGTTAAAATTTTACATCATCTTACGATCTGGTCACATCAAGAGAAACCATGTCATGGAAGCAGTATTTTTTTTAAATGTCATAAAACATTCAATTTATTACAATGATAATGATTGGTCAATATTTATAATCTATTCACAGAAAGCTACAACAATGAGCTCATAACAACTGTCAGCCAGCCAATCCGATCACATTTAACAAGTAAACAACAATGTAAAATCAGCCAATCATGTAACATGTAATATAATAAATAACCCAGTTGATGTTACTCCACCAACAAAAAGAATAAACAGTTTAACAAAATGGATTTGACTTGACAATAGCAATTTAACAAGTGTAAAGGCAGAAAAATACCCACTGTGGAATACAGTACAATTTACTCCACCGGTGAGGATGAAAATCGTGAAATATGAATAAAAGGTAATGTATTCCCGTCTCATCCAACCATGTAGTATGCCATGAACACAAGAAAATTTGATGCACCTCCTCTCTGGAGCCTCAATCCTTATCCAAATGCTGATGCAATAAATCCTTCCATGGAGACATTGAAAAAATATTTCATAATAAATCATCGTTATGACTTGAATGCCCACTTGACCAAGAAATAATATGTTGCAGCAAAATGGCTACAAGAATGGCTAAAATCACAAATCCGCACAAAATAATCACAGCGCACTGTTGATCTGTTAATTGCTTTGGTTCCACAAATGTTTTTTCCGACACATTTTTCTCAGACGGTGAGATAGGTTCATGGCCTTGTGTCATAAATGTGTGACTAGGACTGAATGCACCCACTACGTCACCCGATCCATCAGAACAATGTCTTATTGCACAAACTCTCAGCATGTAGTCTGTCTTTGGGTTTAAATTTGTTAAAAAGAACTGTGTTTCAGGCCCACAATATACCTGAAAAAAACAGAGATGAAATGGTAGTGAAATATAAATCTGAATTCTGGTATAACTTTTCTCTCTAAATATGCACAATAAAATGATACATGTCTTTTTCAACAATGGTATTTCTCAAATCAGTATTGTTCTACTTTAGAACATATTTGTTTTACGGTGGATTGGCAAAATTTGGTATCAGCAACTTTCAGTTCGTAAACTGACCCACTCTGGAATCAGCAAATATGCCTGTATTAATAAAAAATCTGCACTTACAATTCATGCAGCATTAGCAGGATTGAATTGCTAAGGAAGCATACACTTTGTTACAATAGAGTTCTGTTTATAAAAGATCATTTCAAATCTACAACCTGCAGAGTTATTCTGTAGATATTGAAACATTTAATCCACTGAGTTTCATGCATGTTCCCTATGACATATTGTACACTACTTTTGATGTCATCTGTATGACAAATATATACAATACCTGTCTATAATCCTGATCCCTACTGTATAACTGTAAGATGTATGATATGCTGTCTGAACCCATGGCCCTACACCCCTGCCATTCAACAAAACAGCTGTGTAACTGTACATCTTGTACTCTAGGAGCTGAAACAATAGAAACAATGTATATCTATAAAGTAACTTTTCACATAATAATGATTCTTTTTGTTGGGCACTTAAAGATACTAATTCAATCACTTCAGCTCAACAAAATTTCTGATACAAGTCTGAAACTCTAACATTTGTTTTAACTGGTGTAACATATTTTCAACCAATCCTGCAATGTAACAAAACTCCTACACCAGGGTTGTCAAGCTTTCATGACGAAAATGTGTGAGATTTGGTAAAAATTTCGAAGATCAAAGGGAAAAAACAAAAGATCAAAGGAATTTGCCAACAAATTGAGATGAAAATGCGTAAGTCTCACGCAAAATCCGTGAGACTTGACAGTACTGAGAATCATGGATCTGCACATGCACCTGCTGAAAAAGAAAATGGCTAGCTCACATACACACAACACTGTCATAATGTCAGAAATTTGTACTATGGGAAAATGTGATGATATTTCTAATCCATGTGATGAAACATTTTGGTTACAAGAACAAAAGAAGGAATTTGTGCATTGTCACTGTCAGCCATCACATTTTACAAGTGTTTATTTATAACAGAGACACACACTGTAGATTCATTTATTTTCATTGGGTAACAATTCTCATTGTTCCAGAGAAAAATGTAGTTTCCAGGGTACTTAATTTTGTGGTTTTATTGTTTTCTCGTAACAAAGTACATTGTAAAAAAAATATGTATTTCGTCAAATACTTGATTTCATGGTTTGCCTATCCCATGAAATCGATGAAAATTGGTATACCACAAATAATATTGAATCCACAGTAATTACATGGTTTTATATTTCTCTGTTTTTAATGAGCCAGGGACACAAGAAATTAAATTATGACAACCAGTACCAGTATAGGGGATATGTGTATATTGACCAGAAACTTAAAATAGATGTTCATAAATCACAATCCAACCCATTCACTATCTGTTCACACAAGCCTGTTGAGCATGTCAGCTAAAAATTACTAGCTGCTCAATTAAGAAAATGATTAAAGCCCTGAACATTAGGATACTGGATTTTTAACACCTATCAATGTAACCAGCAACATATAATTATATTTATTTTATATGTCTCTGATGTAACACATACATGTTTGTACATAAATTCGGCAGAACAATAATATTTGATAGAAGTCAGACATTTTTTCTTCAGTGATCCCAGTACGAACTAAATCAAGTAGTTACATGTTGTCCATCACATATTTCTGTAGGGTTTCTCTACAGTCTTTTTCATTTTATAAACTATGCTATTCCTGAGTGGTTTAGAGTGTGTAACATCTACATGTACATGTACCAAAGAATGCTCATAAGTCATGCCAATGATACCCCTACTCTTCCCCCACTTTTTGTCACCTACATGTATCAATTTATTTGTACAACAAGGACACCACAAAGCAGAGTATCCCCTCGCAACTCAATATGCTGTGACCTTGACCTTGAAAATTATTAGGCTTCACGCCCTCTTCATAAGAAACTAATGGTTTGGTGGGGGATATCTTGAAAGACTTGTGGTCTATTGTGTTTATAAGAAGGTTATACCGACAGAATTGTATTATGTAATGCTGACCAGTAGACTGCTGTCCTGTGACTTGAAAATTAATAGGCTTCACACCCTCTTCATAATAAAATTTTGAAAAGGATTGGTCCATTAGACACTGTTAGAACTAAAGTTATTGCATGCCATGGAAACTATCTACAGACCTGCAACATCGATGATAGACGAATAACACAATCATGACATTTACATTTGTACAACTGCAAAAATTTTGTGGTTGTATTAAAATTATCGATAATTTATCTTGCTGTGATGTGTGGTGTAGCTGTTGAAAACTAATTTGCTGAATATGGCCTTATAAACCCCATAGAAAAAACTCGTATCCATGCAGTAAAACAAATGTACCCATCTGTATGAAATATCAAATATGAAGGCTTTTTCCAATGATTTAATGCTGAGATATATGCTACAATTCAATAATTACAAAATATGTTCATATGTTGCATCATAATCCAAATCCCATTCTTTTCCAAATGCAACATGTTCAAGATGTATTCATTCTTATGATTACGTTAATAATACTTTTGAATGATTGTACCGGTATGGTACGTGTAGTCTGACTGATGACATACACTGATAAATGTTTAACGTGTAGCAAAAGAAGAATCTCTGTATGCCATAAATGTGTATTTCTTCTTTCAGTCAATACGCATGTACATTAAGTACTGTACTGTATTGTACTACAATAACACACAGTATAATGTTTTGACACCATGGTTTTTGTTTAATGTGAGAATCGACTACTAAATTATTTTTTGATTTGTGTTAATTGTTTACTACAGTAAAATACTTAAATAAAGATGCAGCATGCACACTTTCAATTTGAATCCATAATTATCAAAGAACACAGTAAAGTATCCACCTTACAACTGTTCTCAAACACTTGAAGTAGATTTACATGCATGTACCTGCAGCACATTACTCCACAACAGTTTTTGGTTTCAAGTTGTATTCAAAAGGCCTGTATATAAATTATATGTAAAATTCCACAAGTAACGTGCAACTCTGAATTTCAAAATAGCTATTCTTGTCCAATTCTATTTCAAAACTGTTGACCAATGAATCACTTGCCAAATACATGTAAACTATCCAAGGCTTCTTATCCATCGAATTTCTGCACTTTTACTGATAAAAATGCAACACGCACACTTTCAATTTGAATCCATAATTATCGAAGAACACAGTGAACCCAGGACATTTATTAGCGGAATTTTAGCGGAGTATTAGCGGATTTCTAGCGGAGTGAAAAATAGTATATTAGCCTAGAATTAGCGGAGATTTAGCGGAAGATCAGCGGAATTTAGCGGACTACAATTAATTAATTAAGTTACCTGATATCTCCGCTAGACTCCGCTGATCTCCGCTAATATCCGCTATTTCTCTCACCTAATTTGCATATTGATACTCCAATCAGATTAATGCAACAAAAATTAGCGGAGTTTTAGCGGAATATTAGCGGACTTCTAGCGTTTCAATTATGTAAATTAGTTTTTTAGCGGAAATTAGCGGGCCTAATTAGCGGAATTCTAGCGGAATATGCAAATTAGGAAATCAGCGGAAATTAGCGGAATACTTAGCGGATTTTAGCGGTATTACTTATGGGGAGTGTCAATGTAGAAAAACACCAGGGAATATAATTAGCGGACTTTTAGCGGAAAATTAGCGGATTTCTAGCGGAAAACCTGTAATTCCACTAATATCCGCTAAACTCCGCTAATGTCCGCTAAAATCCACTATAAATTTACTGTCTTTCCAACAAAAAATGGGGGTGAGGGTGGTTATAAGGAGTATCATAGAAGTGTACAAAAATTTCCTTCATTTCAAAATAGAATTAAGGCCACATTAATATCCCCTAAATTCTGTGTATATTTCTTTCTGAAATATAAATACGGTGTTCTAATTGTAGTGTAAAATTTAAAGGAATTGTATTAGCTTTAAGATACATTGTAAATATGTACTGGCAAAAATATGAAAATTTGTCACAAAATGATTCAAAAACAAATAAGCATATCAATCAGGTTTATAGTCTCACAAATAAAAAATTGTATAATTATAAAAATAAAACAAAATATCTGATTTCCTGACTGGAAAGCTTAATTTTATTGTTGTTACTGGAGCTCTTTATGTGTGTTGGTATTATGTGTCAGAAAGTCTTCACATTGGTGTAAAATTTGTTTTTAGATCAAATAAACACACATGTATTAATTAAAGGTGATTAAAACATTTAAATTATAAAAACTGTGATCATTAAGCTGATTAATTAAAGATGAAATCTGCCTCAGGCATGACATGCAATGACTTCATGTACATTGTATCACTGAAATACATGTATGAGTTTCAATCAATATTTATATAAATCCATATTTCCAGTATTTTTTATCATAAAAATCTTTTTTGTTCTTGTTTTTGTATTCATGAAGATACTAAAATGGATGTATTTATTGCACATAAACACACTACACTGTATATGTCAGAGGATGAAAATTTCATATTCCAACATCATAATTAATCAAGATGGCTGCCACAAAAATGACAATTTTCATTTGTTCAAAAATACCTACTTTCATTTTGCAAACTGATAGCATTTTCTAATGGAGATTTGTAGAGAAAAATATGCAAGAACATAAGATGCAATAATTGTCAAAGTAATTATACAAATTATACACCTTTATCAAATAAAAACTTGCCTTGTCAGAATTTTGCATCCAGTCTAATCCCCTCACTGTTTTGAAAATGACAACAAATGATTTGATTGGATAGGGTTTCTATGATGCTCTCTTTTCTGATTGGTTAGTTAATTACCTAATTAAGTCAACTCTAATTTAGTACTTCATAAAATGTATAAACAGATCAAATATATCTGTTTTTAGGTTTAAATACATTTTTAAAATATTTTTTTAACAATTAATGCCTAAATTAGTTTTAAGTTTTAGTTCAAAACAAAAAAAAACAAAGTTCAAAATAACAAAAATTATTTAGTAAATCAATGAAGAAAGAAAAGCAAATATATTGAAATTCAATTACTAAATGTTTACTTCAATAAAATATTATATTTTAGTGATCTTTTTACTGAAAGAATTATAAAGACAACTTACAGAGAAATTTTAATTTTTTTCTTTTGTTTAATTTTTTTAAGAATTATTTTATTTATGTCTTCATCAGACTGTAAGTTGACTGATGTGAACCTGGTCTAATAAATTAACTAAGTTTAATTAGCGGAATTTAGCGGTCAATTAATTGTAAGAAAAATATCTAACTTTTATTAGCGGAATATTAGCGCCGCTAAAAGTCCGCTAGTCTATTTCAAGTAATTACACTATCTTAATTTAGCGGATATTAGTGGATTACCTTGATTTTCCGCTAATTTCCGCTGACAAAAACAGCGGATATTAGTGGAGTTTTAGCGGAATATTAGCGGTACTAATTTTGATAGTGGTGTTCTAGCGGAAACTTAGTGTTGATTTATACCTCCGCTAAAATCCGCTGTATTTTTTAGCGGAAAATTAGTGGAATTCTAGAGGAAAATAAGCGCCGCTAGTATTTGGTCTGGGAAATATCCACCTTACAACTGTTCTCACACATCGGAAGTAGATTTACATGCACTTTTCTTCTAACCTAAAAAAAAATAGAAAGAAGAATTCATAACTTACAATTTACACTACTACCAAAACTGAAACTAACTTTTTATTTAGTGTGCATGTGCAAACTTTTTTACATGTGTGAAATTAGCTCCATCCAATATGTAACAAATAAGAAATATTCACTGGCCATGCTAAGATAGAACCAATGTTTAATTGGCTTATCTTATTTTAGATAATCTTATAAAGTACAAAATATAGGCAAAGTTCAATTTAAACTGCATGCATTTTCTTTCAGGAAAATAGAGATTAATTCCTCAATTTTCATGACTTCCCCCACCCTTTTTTTATTACAGTATTTTCAAAATCTAGATGAAAGCATTTTCCAAAAGTCAACTGTCAAAATCTACATTGTTGATACTGGAAACATTGTACACATGTACATTTACTTGTTCATCAAAAATTTTTGTAAGAAATTAGTTACACACCTGCACTTATTTTGAAAAAACGTTGCATGGAAATCTAGGAATTATAATTTTAATTGCCCTGTTCTGTCATTCTGATGTTGCAGGCTTTGAAACTAATAAATAATGATGGTTTTGAGATATCTATTCATAACTTAAGCAAATTTTATTTGCCAATGACCATCTTTTCTCACATTTTCACAGGGTAGGACCAAAATTAGCTCAATCAATCATTCCAAATTACTGTAACGCAAACTTTTTTAGTTGCATGTTCCTTATTTGTTTTTTTATCTTTTTTTTTTTACTCAATATCACAACAACATGCAAATTCGAAAAACAACAATTTTAAAGCATGCTGTTCATCAATACAAGTACAACAAATTGGTAAGGATGAAAAAGTGTTCACTGACCAAATCATTGTGAGAGGCCAGGATCAGTTGTGGAATTTGAGCATATTTTAGTTTCGGTAGCTTACAAATTAAAACAGACTGGTTTATTCCGACTTGCTTTGTTTTCGTTGTTTTGGAGTTATCGTCCTTACAATGCCTTAAAATGGCCTTTTTAGGAGTTTCCTTTCAATCACTTCAGTCGCAAATATCATTTTTTAATTTCGATACAATGTTGTGAACCTGACGAAGGATAAAATATACATCCAGTTTGATTCTGGCGATGATGTTTTTTTGTTCTTCTTCTTATTCATCTGGTAACAGAATCAGTTCAAGGTGATTGATCATGTTACAAATGTGTCATTGTGAAATTATGGCCCTTGTATTTTGAAAACCGAGTTTTTTTAGGTTTCAACTCACTAATTTAGTTGCAAATGATCACTTTCAAAGTTATGATAACATACAAAATGTCAAATTACAGTACTGACATGACTGACAGAATCAATTGAGACATTTGTAGTGGTATCACTTAGCTTAATGAAAGCTTTATATCCAAGAGAAAAAAAAGAAAATGCCCTTTGCACCAGGTGAGGTAAAAATTTGTACACACAAAAAATATATCCATAATTCCATAATAATTATAAGATGGAATATAATTGATCACAACCAAGCAAAGACGTGAGAAGAAATTTATCTAAATTCAGAATAAGTAACCATGCTTTTTTTTTAAAAAAAAGGGGGAGATATTCCAAAATTTTAAGATCTCAAAAACTTTGTGAAATTGTAAAAATATAGATGATGAGCACCATTACCTTTTAATTGTAAAATAAATATAACTAAAATATTAAAACCCATCAATATCCGAACAGATTAATACGGTTGGGTTTTCATCGGGCAGTGACAAAAACTGAGGAAAAGTGACTGTCTGCGATTGGTTAAAGTTGTGCAGGGTGCAGATAAGAAACTTTAAATTTAGTTGAGTTGGTCTTATTCACAGGGACGCTAGTACACATATCAACATGACCAAGCAGACCTAAAGTTGTTATGATTATTTTCCTCTGTAGCAAAAAATGAACGAAAATGATCTTATTTCAGTAATCCAGTTCCTTTGAACATACCTGGAAGTCTGCCATTATATGTATAGGTCTTGATAAAGCACAATATTCACTTAATCCTTAATATTGGACATTTTGGAAATAATACCAACTACTGTAAATTACGAAATTAATGCGATGTTTTTATTATTATGACATTAATTTATTGTAGTGATGTATATTTCTTTACAAGTTCTGTCTGTGTCACATTAACAAACTTTGCATTATAGTGCATGCATCTATTAAAGTTCACATCATTAAATGCAGGCATTATTTTCCAAATTCAAAGTAATTTAAATGCATGATGAACTTTTTTCTAACACAAATTATTGATGATACAGTCAAAATAATTTATATAAATGACGAAAAGGGTATGTTTAAGAAAAGATTTACCTTTTTCTATGCTTAAACAAAAATTTGACTTAATATAATATAGAACAC
>JAOXYJ010000012.1:562146-577754 GCA_028566555.1 Lithophaga nigra
TTTAGGAAATGGTCATTCTTCGTCAACACCGTCAAAGACTGGAACAACTTAACGCCAGATGTTGCAGCCACCCAGTCACTTGAGTCATTCAAAGCTCAAGTATCCACCCTATGTGAATAAACTCTGTACATATGTTTTTATCCAGTTTTTAACCATGCGCACACCTGCCAGAATATTCAATATGTTGAATGTCGGCAGTATACGGAAGAAGAAGAAGAAGAAGAAGAAGTAAAGGGGGTATATAGGAATCACCTTGTCTGTCTGTGCAGATTCTTGTCTGGTCCATAACTTTTTTATGCCTTGATGGATTGTAGCCGTACTTGATAACATTGATGTTCAGAACTAGAAGATGTCATGAAAATGATTGGTTCACCTACCATGAAGGTCAATGTCACAAACTTTGAAAAACGGGAAGGGGGGTATCCTTAGTGAGTTTATACTTACAGTATTTCTAGTTACAGAAAGGTAATGTTTTAACCAGAACAGATTTATAGTAAAATGACCAAAACAAGACCACAGAAGAAGAGCATTTCTATTGTCAGATCAACAAAGATTTCTTAAAATTCTAATAAATTCTCATAAGAAAAATGGAGTTGATTCATTTCTTTGTGTTTCATTTTACTGAATATAACCGAACATTTTCAGTGATGAGATGTGAAATAAAACAAAAACAGCCTCTAGTAAAATTAATACCTTTATATGTGTATGGCTTTTTATTTTTGGCATTCTCCTTTTTGTGACATTTTTTTTGTTTGCAAATAGTCTTTCAGTTGGCATTGCTTTTGTATATTTTTGGACCAATAGTAGTAGTGTCAAGTAGGTGTATAGTTTATAGTTGAGGACTGCCTATCAATTGTTCTCCATTTATAGAGATGTTTGTTTTGCTAATTTGTTGGATCATATTGTATCATAGAACTGGAGGTGCAGCCACCGCCTGCAAAGTTCGCCTCCTCCCCACCTTGTCGTATCCTGCTGTTGAAGCCTTAGTTAATGTTGTTGGGAAGTTTTGAATTTTACAAAACTAAGTCCGAGAGTCTTTTGGCAATCTTTACTCATAGGATTCATGATTGTAGGACACCTAGTGCCCGAGAACTAAACTCGGATGTAAAAGTGAATCTGAGGCAATGAAGCATGAAATGTAGGTCAAAGTGACCTAATTTGGGTGGGATGCTGCTAGCCTCCCAGACACATTCACACACCAAACTACATGATGGTAGGACACCTAGTACCGGAGAACTAAACTCAGACGTAAAAGTGAATCTGAGTCAATGAAGCATGAAATGTAGGTCAAAGTGACCTAATTTGGGTGGGATGCTGACAGACGCCCAAGACGCATTCACACACCAAGCTAACATAATAGTAGGACATGTAGTATCTGAGAACTCAACTCGGATGTAAAAGTGGCAATGAGTCAATAAAGCATGAAATGTAGGTCAAAGTGACCCAATTTTGGTAGGATGCTAACAGACTCCCAAAGATACATCTCCACACCTCTCTTAGATCATTTGTGTGCCTGTACAGATGGTCAATTTGAAGAAAAAACATTTTATTTTATTGAAGTACAAGGAAGCGTAGTATACCGAAATCTTCATCATCCAGATTTCTTTGTTTAAGCTCCTTGTCCACAGACATCAGTGTATCTGCTTTATTGTTCTGCTCTCGAGTCCATGACACATTAAACTCTTCTAGCACTTTTTTAGTTCTATAACAGTTAGCTTGCCTATTAATCGGTTTGAAAAATATTTCTTTATTTCTGTCTTCTTCAGAGAATCCTCCTCCTTCTCTTCTTTTTTTCTTATATATGTTCTAATATCATCTGAACTTACACCTAGTAAATTTTGCAAGTTTGTGAAGTCTCTGTCATTTGAAAATGTAGATGGGTTCTCCTTTAATAAAGACTGAATGTTTTTTATGGTAAATAAAAATCAGGAACTCTGAGGAACTCTGGCAGATCCATATTCCGGTCAATAAAGTATTGAACAAGCTTTTTAGCTTCTTGGTAAGGCAAATACTTATGCTCAGGCAACTTGCCCATGTCTACTAAAGGTTGAATTTCAAATCTATGTATGCTATTTCCTACCCACATATCATCTGGTCGATAGCAAGAGAAGGCATAGTGTTGTATCCATGCTGATTTCGGGTTATACATTTCATTATATATAGAAATTGCGTTGAAACATTTTGTAGGAGTAATATCAAATATTTCACATAATTTGTTCCATATTGGTCCTTCTGGTTTTATTGTAAAATAATTTTCAAAGCGGTGTTCACTGGTATCTTTTTTCAGGAAATTGGTTATTTTTGAAATTATTTCTGGTTTCACAATCCAGTCAACTTCTGCAGGGGGTTTGATTACTGCTATTTGTTCACTAGCAAATGGAGTTTTATCAATTCTTGAGATTGCTTCCTCTCGTGCAGCTTCTATGTTTTGTTTAAAGTTTTTGTCACAAAACAAACCCTCTATTGTCTCATTTTTATGTTGTGTTTTTGACGAGATTATGCCCCCCCTGTGATAATGATCTGCCTTCTGCGAAATGCAGTCTTCCAACAGAGTGGCGTTTGGAACATCCCTCTGCATATGAAATAACTTTCACTTTGTCAATATTTAACAGTTTTCTTAAAAGAACAGTGGCAAACATGGTTTGTTTATTTCGCGGTCTCTCTTCTGGGCCTCCGTCCACTGTAATTAGTAGCTGAGGGACAAGCCTGTTGTCATTGGTTCGAAAAAAAGTGTTCTGATTTTCAAGAGTCATTACATAAAGTAATTCATTAAAATGTCGAAATACAGTAGAGTTTTCAAAGAAATGTATTTTCACTACTGACACGCCTCCACCAGTTAATCTAGATTGACATATGGGAATGCCACTAAATTGAGCTATAAGGTCCTCATTGTCAGACATTCCCTTTACTTTGACGAGTTGTAACGTTGTTATCTGAAGACTTCGCTTGGTGTCTTTCTCCCAATCATGATCTGTGTAGATTATTTTTTTCCACGACTTGCTTGGGCGTTGGACCACCTCGACATCGCAGTGCACTAAGGCTTTATCATCTCTTGCAATAACTTTTCCGTTGTTAGATAAAGTCTCTTCTATTGAATAATTAATATCAGCTTGTGCATAATGATCATTTATGGATACGTTATTGTTTCCATCTCTGGTCGGTTTCTTCAAAGAAATACCTAGATTTACATTCTTTCCAGCATGATGCCTTTTAGCTTGTATACTTTTTTCTCTATAATTGTCTGTATATGTGTAAGCCGCACTTAACGATATATCAATACCATAAACTTCTCTCAAAATTGTCACACGTCTTGGCATGTTCATCCATGTATTGTTGTGTAAAAATACAGTATCGCATATTAACCTTGGGTGGCTTTGTAAGCCATCTCCTCCAGCATCAAACAGTCTAAGCATCAGTGATGTTAAATCTGGATAAATGTCGAACAGAAATTTTCTTCCAGATCCAAGTAATCGTTGCCCAGTCTCCGTTCTCTTTTTGTGCATCATATACGTACTCAGTGAGTTTTTGCTAGCTTCAAATTTTTGTATTGTGTCTTTGGCATAAGTTATGCTGGTATTTAAACTGCGCCTTTGAAATATTTTCCCTCCTATACCAGTCTTGTTCATGAATTCAACTGAAGTCAATGATGATAAAATATACTTTAATATATGTCTATCTTTTTCTGTGTAGCAATTTAATGCTGGTCTAACAATATCTTCCAGTTTTTTAGTCACACTGTTTTTCAAAAGATCATGTCTGTTGGGCCATTCAATTGATTCTATTAATTTTGCAAAGTCGGTGCAACTTGGCTTCTTTACAATGAAAGCTTCAGTTTGATTTTTCAAAGACCTAATATATACTTGTATGACTGGCAAATACATCATGAAAAGGTCTCGAAATGTTGAAGAATGGTACGTAAACTTTTTAGTCTCTAAACAGCAAAAAATATATTCATTATTACATTCAGTGGCATATATTTCATAAAGTTCCTTCAACCGAATTAACTGGTCTTTTTATAACCTCTCAGAAACCTTCAGAATTCCAAAATACTGTATTCTTTTTTTATATTTAACTTCTTGTCAGTTGACAATTTTAATAAATTCAATATGCTCTCATTCCAATTTGTTTTGCAGTGATTTAAATCGTACCATAGACTATTTTTTATTGCCATGGATCTTCTTCCATCCCTTCCCAAATTGTCATTCTTTAATTTTCTCTGATAACCTTTAATTTCTTTTTCATTGTGTTCACTTTCTTCGTAAAGGTTACAGTATTTTGGTTTACATCTGTTGGCAAACAAGGAGAATCTAGTTTTTTAATACGATACATACATACTACACTGGTAGAACATCTTAATTCTTTTGCTACATGTGCAAAAATATACATAAGCATACTCGACTCTTTGTCACATATGGCAATAACTCCCTGAAGATCGTCTCTCTTAAGGCTCTCTTCAAATGTCATAGTGTCATCGGTATAATGAACATGACTGTCAAAGAGTAACTGTTTACCATTTTCATCTTTTAAAATCACAAATGTTTTGTCTGAAAGGGTAAAAATTAGGGCTTCTCTTTCTTGACACATAATCGATCTATTATATTCTAAACTGCAAATTTCCAATGGGTCATTAGTTTCATCCACTGTAACATTTTTATGCCAAAATGTGTCTGATATAATCTCCATGGATTTCTGATATTCAAAATATTTCAAGGCACTTTTTGTGTCCATCATCTCAATCTTTCCATCTTCGTACTTTTTAACCATATTTTGTAAGCTTCTTCTATAATGAGAAATTGCTGACTTCATATGTACAGAAAATACCTTGTCCAAAAAATTTTCAGTCAATTTTAGACATATTCCAACACAAGCATTTGATCCTCGTGATACTCCAGGAGGAAGTCCTATAGTGTTCTGACTGACTCCTGGAAAGAGTAGTTTTATACCAAGGTGTGTATCATATGTTTGAGGAAAATAGGATGCCGTTTTTTCCTCGTCACTGGATTCTTCTCCTGTTTTTCTTGGTTTTTCTTACTTTGATTTGTTTGAGCCTTTCTCTCCTCATCCTCCTTGGTCTTTTCACTTTCAAATTCAAGTTGATCTACATTTAATACTATACAATCTGAATGCTCTGTGTTCCTTTCTGGATCTACTTCTGTATCAGTCTCATGCTCATCCGTAATTTTAACTTTCTTCATAGAACGCAGTTCTTTTGCAGTAAGATATTCTTTGGTTATTTCTGCCTTTCTTTTTCGGCCAGGCTTTTTTTTCTCTATTCCATTCCTTTCTATCTTATATACATGTGCTGTCCAATTGATTAATATCTTTGAGTAGTCCATCTCTGATTTTTCTATATCTATCTCCTTCATTTTTATGCAGCTCCGAAGCGAAACTTTATCATTCTTTGAGATCCCGACTAATTAGTTCTTCTTTTTCCATCTTTTCTGCTTTTAATATTTTTATTTCGTTTTGTTTTTGCTCTGCTGCTTCTTCATAGCATTTGAATGGGTCAACATCTAACTTCTGATCTTCACAAATTTGTCTCCCAAATTTGCAGAGTGAGAGTTGCCTTCCACCTTCATATGACCAAGCTTTCTTGATCAAACCTTCCATATGAGATTTTGGTGTATCTTTCTGTGCAAGTTCCAAACCTTTTCCGTTCCAGAATGCATACCATTCTCTCTTCGTTTTCGTTTGTGCATCCAAAAATTGTTGTTCATAAACTTTGAAACCTCTACGTCTCAGTTCACAATACCTGAAAAAAGGATATCTGTTGATCGATCACCAATCCTACATGCATGTATTAAAATCTAATTCAGTGTAGAGTGCCAGTTTTAACATTTGCAAAATAGCAGTTTGAATGATATCACCACTGTCCCAGGTTAGGGGAGGGTTGAGAGCTCACTAACCTGTTTAACCCCGCCACATACTTTATGTCCCTGTCCCAAACCAGTAACCTGTAGTCCAGTGGTTATCCTTGTTTACTTGTTTATTGTTATTCGTTTTTCTTTTTTTCAATAGATTATGTCGATTGTTGTATTTGTTGAATAATTTTACATTTTGTATTTTTCGGGGCCTTTTACAGCTTACTTTATGGTATGGACCCCGATCCATTGTTGAAGGCCTAAAGGTGGCCTGTAAAAGTTCAAATTTGTCTGTCACCTAGAGGATGGTTGTCTCATAACAATCATACCACATCTCCCATTTTAATAAAAATATATGAACAGTAAAAACAAGAGTACAAATATTGATCCCCATGTGATGACATTGCCAACATCAGGCAAAACAATAATACCTGTCACATTTTGGATCCATTTTTCCTGCTAGAAAATGGTCAAGAGTCATCTGAGTTCCAGGAGATCACTTTTTGGTCCCATTTGTTTTGAGGATTTTGTCTTGTGTTTTGGTGTCAAGTTCTGCATCTTCCTGTTTTTTGGAGTCTTTATCTTCCTCATGTTCCTCAATCTGTTTTTCAATAGGAATATCATGTTCTTCTTCTACTATTTCCAGTTGAACTTCTTTATTGACACCGCTGACTGTAACTTCAAGATTTGTCTTCATTTCACCCTCCTGGAAATAATGATTAGAAATTTTCAACTGGTGTATAGAAGGGCCAGATTTCAAATGATTTTACTTTTCATTTTTCAAAAATAGGACCACAAAACGAAACTGATGGGTCTGATCCCCATATCTTCATGCAATCTCTTTTTGGGCTTCAGTAGTTTGTCGTCAATTTTCCAATGCGCAAAGGCGTTATCAGCAAATCTATCATATTTCACTCATATCTATATAAAACATAAGACATTTCTGGAAGTTGTACACTCAAAAAATAAAATTAAATCAGGGTAGTCTAAATTTTTAGGGGCAGGCACAGATTATAATCTAACAAATGATTTGAATTGGCCTTATTGTATTCTGTAATAGTCTTGTCCCTATTTAGTGACTGTGTTGCATTTGGTAATATTATATATTTAATTATATACCTTTAACTGATGAAGATGGGTCTTAAACTTTGTCCTTGGTCCAATTTTCGGGAAAATCTGTTTGATGTCATCTTCATCTAGACCTACTAATGCTGCACCATCTATTTCTTCATCTATAAAAATTCAAAAAAAAAATGTTCATCTCATGTGACAAATCTGCCATCACTTGGCATCTGTCATAAGATTTTTTTTCCGGATAAATCTAGCAAAGAAATTATAGTTAGGGTGTTACACAATTTTGTATCCTTACAGCTCAGAAACGGATAACATATGCATGTAAACATTACTTTGGATAAAATGTTACACATGGGAAATTTTATATTTTATGTGCAATACTCTGTAAACTAGATTCTCAGATTAAAGACTTTCATTATCATACACCTGGCATGAACAAGAATTGTCCCATCTTCGCTTGCCAAGGGTAACAATCTGCTTCTCTCCTCTTCACCCTTGGCAGATTTAGCTTTGCTTTCTAGAGTTGAGAATCAGTTACTTGCCCTTTTTTAAAATTTCAGTATTTTAAACCGGAGGTGCAGCCACCGCCTGCAAAGTTCGCCTCGTTCCCAGCTTGTCGTATTCCGCTATTTGAACCCAAGTTGACTTTGTGTGAAAATTTGAGTTATACGAAAAACAGCCTGGGAGTCTTTTTGGAAACTCTTGTTACAGCTGTCTGTTCAATAATTATGGAAATTTATGACATCAAAATTATATATTTTTGAAATCTATGTATTCAAACTAATTTAATTTGTAACATTTTAACCAAAGTCAGTGATGCATGAAATGTACCAGTAGGTCAGAGCCACCTATCTTGGGTGTGATGATGGCAGAGAAATCTGAACAGCAAGTTACATGATGATGGACCACCTAGTATGGGAGGAATCAACACTGACGTAAAACTTAACCAAAGTCAGTGATGCATGAAATGTAGGTTAGAGTGACCTATTTTGGGTGGGATGCTGGCAGACTCCCCAAGATACATCTGAACACCAAGTTACATGATGGTGGGCAACCTAGTATGGGAGGAATCAACTTGGACGTAAAACTTAACCAAAGTCAGTAATGCATGAAATGTAGGTCAGAGTGACTTATTTTTAGTGGGATGCTAGCAGACTCCCCAAGATATATCCCCACAACAATTTTCATGATTGTACCTCACATGGTATCAGAAATCAAGTCGAGCCCTAAATTGTATCGAAGTCATGAAATAAGGGTCATGTGACCTCAGATTTGGTGTGGTGGTAGGTCACACCCTGATGCATCTGCATACCAAGAAATATTATTGTAGACCTTCTAGTTCCAGAGAACTAGCTGCAGACAGGGACGGGGACGCCAAGGGCACTCCAATAGTCCCCCTCTACTTTGTAGAGGCGAACTAAAAATTGAGTAATATACATGTGTGATGGAATATTTATATATCTAAGTTTTACTTTTCAAAATCAGAGAAAAACACTGGAGAAGGAGCAGTTTTCTGTGTATTATTTTGCAAAATCAAGTTTTTGTTGTGCACCTTGTTTCATTTTCAAGTGTACCAGAAAAAGCCAAGCTGCATCCAATCACACTGTGACCCTCAAAATCTAGCTAAATCTGCCAAGGGTGATGAGGAGAGAAGCGGATCCATGGTTACCAAATTATTTTTTACCTGATGGAGACAAAACAAAGTAATGAATTTCAAAAGGGCCCTTTATAGGTGCTTCCTGTCTGGTTTCATCTGCCAAGGACTTTCAGGTAAAAAAGTTTAAATCAACCAATCAGAAACAAGAATGGTGAACATATTTGTTATACAACAAGAAGGAACAAACATTTCAAAAAGAATCTTCTATATGTCAAGTTCTATCTGTCAAGTTTTACATCACTGGCCTACATGTATGAGTTTCCCAGACAAAAAAGTTTTTTAATCGGCTGATCAGAAACAAGAATTGTGTAAGGCAGCCAGGTCTGTTGTTCAATCAGAACAAAAAACATTTCAAGGGATAAAAGACGTGCCATAAATGCAGCCTCCTTTCAAGTTAAATTCCTATTAGACACCCAGTTACTCAGAAGAAATTTTTCTCTAATCAGCCAGTCATAAACAAAAATTGCCCATGGTAGCCATATTTGTTATTCTATCAGAACAAAAAAGTTTATATTTCATTGAAGGCTTAATATATTTATGCTTTTTGCCAGGTTCAATTTGCTTTAATGGGCCAGTGACCAATTTTCAAATCAGCCAATCAAAAACAAAATTGCCTATGGCAGCCATGTTTCTTGTCTGATCCATAGGAAAAGAGGAATCTTTAAAAAGTACATTCCATAGACTTCTTTTCAAGTTTTATTTATTTTGGGTCAGCAATTTAAGAGGATTATAAGACTTATTTTAAAACAGCCAATCAGAAACAAGAACTGTCTACAGCTGCCATGTTTGTTGCCAGATTGAGAAATGGACAAATTTTATAGAGGACATTACATACTTTCTGTTAAGTTTGGTTCTATTTGGCCAAATGGTTTCAAGGGCAAGATTTTTTTTTCATTCAATAAAGTAGTTGGTGAATAACTCAATCACAATTACTCAAGAATAAATATCAAAATTAGTCCATAGATTGTGCAGAATATAAATGTTAAAGTGCTATACAAAAAGTGTATCTGACAATTACAAATGAAAATGGTACTCTATATATATGAAAGTGTATATTAAATGAATAGTAGTAAATACATCAAAGTAATTTTACTGCTGCAAATTGTGCAATTGGTATTATATTTTATGAATATCAATTTGCTGAGTAAAATCTTAAGATTTTATGTTTTAATATACAGCAAAAGCCAGTAAGTTTTTTCCACCTAATGAAATATGTATAAAGTTACAGTAGTGTTCTAGCTACATCAAATAGGATTTAAACAGTAGGGTGCTATTAATATAAAGTAGAATGTAAACATGCATGGGCAGATATGCTAAATAACACTGTTACTGTATTCTTTATATAAGACCTAATTGTTGTGAATTTAAGTCTGTTTTTATTTCTAACCACTCAATCTGTGATGTTTTTGCCATAAAGCCTGTGTTGTCATAATTATGCATGTACTATGAATTCTTCTGTCAGGCCCAAAATAGACTTTCCAATGTCAAAAACAATGCAAAAAATAACAAAAACAAAAAAACCTGGAAAATGCTGTTTTGGTTGATTTTGAAATTTATATATTTGTAGCTAGAACACTAAATGTCATACTCTACATCTATATAAAATTTGTGTTTGTTTTATTATCCAACTAAAATTTTTATTAGAAAAAAAAATTGCCTTTACCAGAGGTGTAAAAACAAACGCAAAAATTTCACTTAATGACAGAGAAAACCCATTCACCAAATTAAAGCATATACATACAGGATAAACGAAAAGCATGACTAAATGTATGTAGGTTAGCATGTTTTATAACTTACCCAATTGTATTTGAAATATTTCATATCCTATAAATTTCAAAATATTGTTAATACAAAGCAAACTGAATATTCCTGTGTTAGGGGTAATTTAATGCTTCACCAATACCTGTTGAGTGACTGTGTAAATTGTGTGATTTTCACTTTTTGCAAATGTAGGAAAGCTATTAAAAGCTCTATTTTTTTTTTTAAATTTAAACATCCATTTTAATCTAAGGATTATCATGCTATGCTGGGTATCCTCACACACGGAACCGGGCCAGCATAACGAACGCGGACAAATTGCCTCATCAAAATCTGTGTTCCATGTATCCATTCTCTGGGGTTGTTGTCCAAAAATTCAAAACTGACAAATGAGAACAATTGAAATAGACCAGGACAAAACATTTTTCCCGCATTTGTTTTGCCTGCCAAGTTTCCGGCGTGATTATTTTTTTTTTAAAATCCTTTGACAGCTGACAATTAGGCCAAAAAAAAAAAGTATGTGAGTTTACTGTCACCAGACCGTACCTATTTTTTGGCCCCTACCCTAAAGTTTTTTTGGCTATTTTTCATTAAGCACTGTTAAAGTCACAATCTCTCTCCCATTAACGCTATGTAAAAAAATAAAATAAAAAAAATCCCTACCTACCGACCCTAATTATTTTCAGCTGGCGACAGTAAACACACATATTTTTTTTGGCCTTATCACTGTCCTTGTGAAGTAAAATGTTCCGAGGCTTTTGACCTAATAAATACACAGCTTATTTGGTGTGTCAGATAATTAATGCTCTTTGGGTTATATGTCTGGTAATACATTTTCACATAGCAACTGTCTTAACTATGGTCGGCTGTCATCTCAAGACGGTGTATGAAGTACCCTGCTATGATGTCTGATAACATTTATAGGAAAAGAGGTGCTGGTCAGAATCATTTATACATGCCATGAATCATACACCTCTTTCAGGTTTTCAAAGTGACAATTTTCCAAAATATTGACAATTCTTTGCTCCATATTAATAACTATCCTACCATAATTATGGAACTAGTTAAGTACCACATATAGACTAATTTAGGATTGTTTATTTTTCTCAAGTGGATGTCAGACAAGCGTTTGTTTACGTTGTCACCAACTGTGCTTTAAAACATCGTTTTATTGAGTCCCTTCTTTTTATCGGTTTGTGTTGTTTCTAAGATCGACAAGTTTTTACCTTTAAAAATGTCTTGCAAGTTTGCAAGACCGATTTTTTGCAGCCAACGACAAATGGTGTCAGTATTCCAAGTATTTGGATCATTCTCCATATTGCCATGTGGTTTTCTGGTCACCGAAAAGAAGGCAACCAGTTTCCATTCGAAGCGCTCCGGAATTTAGATTCACGTCAACGTTAAATCGAGCGGAAACATGCGAGGTCTCGGGTATCTAAACTTCAACTCGTAGAATGAAAACAAAGCCGATCTCAGATTTGGATTGTAAATCGTGTCAAATTGCTTCTCACCTGTAAAAAAAGCCATCACAAATTATTTTTTTAAAGTCATTTGTACAACCACCCATACAATTTGATTCTCTGAAACCAAAACTACCCACAGAAGTGTATTTACTTCAACACCCACACAAAAAAAGATAAAGTGCCGTCCAACCCTCCCGTATGCTGGAATAGCCCTAACAGAATTTCAGATTAATATAGTAAAGATCTTGTGGAAATTTACAGTATGGCGTAAATTAACAAATTCGTTAACTTCCTGTTAACAAATTTGTTAACTTCCTTTCACATCTTCTTCAAAAAATGAAGGTCATTGTATATAAACATGTTTTTTATCACATAATATTGATTTTCACAACTACATGTACTGGAAACGCTTGAAATGGTGGGAAGAAGTTACAAGAACAGAAAGTCATCAGGTATGTAATTTTTTTATATAACTCCCTGCTCTTCGAAGTCCATTAGTATCCACAAATTCAAGTAAATAAATACATGGCAATTTCACACCACCTCCTCTGATTGGTCCATCATGTTGTATTCCTTCTGTATATATGCACGTTGTCCTTGTTAAAATGTGATGTACATTGGCTGAAATTGAAATAATTCCACAAATATTTCTTGGAACATGCCCTACAGTTATTCCTTCTAAAGTCTTCACCAGTACTGCATTTGGATCATGTCTGTTTTCTGGTTCAAATACACACACTATTTGTCTTCCAACTGTTGGCCTGTGTCTGTAAATATGAATAAATATGAAAAGTTAGAAATGAATTACAATATGGATAAATGATATGACAAATATATATCCACATAACATAGTACTTTTTTCAAAAAAAGGTTGGACTTACCCTGTTATTGTAGAAAAGACAGCCATTGGCACAGAATTTTCTTGGTCCCAATCATTTTCAGTTTGCATTCTTCTTACTCTTTGGAGCCATTGCTTTTTTCAGTCGTATTCATTTTTTGTGTGTGCAACTCTTAATCAGGGGTCATCTAAAAATGGGGTTTATTTTGAGATTGCCTAAAATCAAATGCCAAGTTTTTTATTACCCTGTCTTTAAATTACAGGTATTTATCATGGGAAAAATTCGAACAAATGGGAAGAATCTAAGATCACTGAAGTCCAAAGTGTATCAATTTGAAAAGAAGTGCAGCTGCACACTTCATTTAGATACTGACGAAAATGTGGCCCTGTACCGTACATCTGTTAAAGACTTTAAGAAAACACCATTGAAAAGGCTCATTGCTCAAGGTCTTCTATCCATGAAGGCAAAGTATGTCTCACTCTGTGAAAGATGTCTTCAGAAATCTGAAATTGACAGCTCTTCTTTATTCGATAATAAAAACACAATGAAAAATGAAGATGAAAACACCTTAACTGACAGTGAAAATATTCATACTGCTACTGAAACATTATCATCATATGAAGATGATGGAGTCACTTCAATTCAGCATCATTCTGTATCTGATTGTCATGGTTTTGTCAAAAAACAATGATTAAGTATTTAGAATCTGGAGATGTATGTGAGACAGATTTAAATGAAATATGTAGATCATTGGGAAAATTGATGAAAACTTTAATATGAAAAGACTACAAAAATGTATCTTCAATGAATAGAAGTTTAGAAACACTCATTTAGAACGTACAAACTTCTTACAAAATAGGCCTGAACCTTTAATGAATTTTCTGTGCAGTATGATTGGAAATGACCTTGTAAACTTGACAAAAAGCAATTGAATTCTATGTGCATATTAACTGAACAAATATATGGTGTCTGTAATCAAAATTTTATTGGACCGTTTTCATTTAGTGAGAACTTGTTGAAGTGGAGGGTCACAAGTGGTAAAATGTGTCACAGTCTAGACTGAGCATCTATAGCTTCTGATAGTATAGCAACTCTTAAAAAAGTGGTAAAAGACTATTACACAAGCCCTAATGAATGTTATCAAGATGGGGATGTTGATGTATTTCCTCAATACTCAAAAAAGTTGGGAAAACTAGAAGAGTGCGAGAAGGTGGTACAACACCAGTTGATGTTGCCACAAACGTAGTTTTCATCCAACAAAATGAAATGACACATATTCCGTTAAGACCAAATTTGAAACCCTCATTATGGCCTTCTGATCACCCTGTCATATTATTGAATTTCACAGTGGTGCAGTCCATGCATTCAATGATTACAAACGCACTGTTCAGAATGAAATATTACAAGATGTTGAAACAAAAATTCATTATGATAAGGAGTCCCAAGAATATAAGGATCATGTGTCTTACACCATATATAATGAAGAAAAAAGTCTTTGTTCCAATTGCTGTTATGTGTATGACAAAGAACTCCATGTCTGTCCAGGATGTGGACATGATAGTTCTACATTGAAAAACAGGAAATCATTGTATAAGCATGTGGAGTCGGTGCATCCACAAAATCCTCCAGAAGTAAAACTGGGTGAAATAATTACTGTAAATCCAAACTGCAGAAAATCAGTTAAGCAAGTGATTTCAGACATCCTTTACCAGTGCAGTGTAGGTGTATTGAGGGAGTGGGTCAGAGTAGGGTGTGATAGGGTTGCCTACAACATTGCTGATAGTCTAATTGAAAATATGGTTGTCTGTAATGTTTGTAGGGAAGAGGTTGATTTAAGAATCAAACTTTTTAGCAACACAGTAATGAAAAACACTTTGGGTCCAATTATTTGTCATATAAAAAGATGTTTGACTGTCTCCTGCTTACACCTGGAGTTGATCATGTGGAAATTAATCTGTTGAGAACACTATTTGGATTCTGCAAACACATATTCCTTGAGATATTAGCTGAAAAGTTGAGGTTTTGTTCCAAAAGAGCAAAAGAATTCATTATCAGTTGTGGAAATCACCATTTGTCATGGCAAATCCTGATGATAATTTTCCATGTATTTGCAGCTGAAATTATGAGAACTTATATAATCAATTGCTCCCAAAGCAGTTGTGGAATGAAACCTTCATTGACTGATTTTGTAAAATGGAAGCAAACAAGGGTCACTTATCCAAATTGTAACTTCAATAATGATGTAATTTTCAGTCTTTGCTTAGGTTTAAAATGTTTTAGAAGTGGTTCAACCACTGATTTCTACTTTAAGGGCAACCATTATAACCACATTTGTCACATAGAGGGCATGGGGAAAAAATGAAAACGTCATTGTCAAAAAGGGCAATTAAAAATTCATTGAAAATACGAATTTCGGTCAACTAAAACGAGGTTGGTTCGAAACTTAAAATCGAAAATAAGTGAAATAGATGACTTCTCCTGAAATTTAAAAACTCTTAACAAGAACAACTTCAATCTAGTTGCTGTTACAAATACAGCGGTGATTTAAGCTTGATTAAACCCTGTAGAATTCATCAATTACTTTTAATTTGATTTAAAGGTGTGTTTTATGTCAACTGAAGGAGATACCATCTATTACAGCGTCAATCAGTGATCAATGTATCATTGTGTATTATGTAAAAGATATTACTGTTCAGAATTTATTTATTTCAATCGAGATTTTGTAATACCTTTCATAATAATATCAAGTAACAGTTTATAAAAGAACTGATCAAATCAGAAATATATACCTGAAATGTATATCAATTCAACAAAAAATGGAAAAATACATTGAAGTAAGTTGTTCATGCGAAAAACAAACCATCCTTTGTAGTAAAGATCTATGTATTATATCATAGCTGTGTTCAAATTGGAAATACACAGAAAGTAAACAGAAAATAATGCCCGTTATATTTAT
>JAOXYJ010000012.1:868502-880031 GCA_028566555.1 Lithophaga nigra
GTTAGAAGAGTCGCCGTCTGAAATCAGCAAAAAGTTCTCTTCTGACAGATTGCAAGCAGAAATTAAAATTCTGGCAAGAGTCTGCTAGCAGAAAAAAAAGGTTCTCTGTTCACAGTCTGCTAGCAACAAAAAATAAATGTTCTCTGCTGACAGTGTGCTAGAAGAGTAAAAAAATTGTTTCCCTGGCAGTATGCTGGCTGCAAGAAATATGTTCTCTGCTGGCAGACAGTTAGCAGAAAAAAATCTGTTGGCAGTCTGTTAGCAGCCTGCTGAAAATATTGTTTTTCTGCTGACAGTTAGCTAGCAGTCTACCGACAAATTACCTAATCTACTTACTTCATGTACTTAGATATTATAGGTCAAGATTGACAATTCTTCTGTACAGATTCAATCTTATTTTGTTTATTCGTGCTCATCTTCAAACAACAGTATAGGGAAATTTATTATTAAAAAGTGCATATCTTTCAGAATAAAGTTGTAACATTTATTTTGAGTCTAACTCCTTCGGGCAGAATTTCTTGTGCTATTCTTCCAAAGCAAACAAGTTAAAGATGCTTCCTGTTGCAGAAAGTCCGTCAATTACAAAACAATCACCTTTTTAATATTTTTCAAATTATTTAAACGAAAATTTTAACATTAATAAACAAAATACTAGAGGTGCTAGGCATCTAAACTTTGTAGTTCCAAGCTTGAATAACTGTAGTAGAAATAGTTTTGTATTCAATACAATACAAGACTGGAATGATTTACCAGTAGACAGTGAAAATATCTCAAGCAAAGCCACATTAAATCGGTACTTAAAAATCGCTTTTAAATGATGTTAAGAATTAGGAAAATGGGATGACAAGTAAGTAAATTTTATTAAGAAAGGGTTGACTGTTGGCGAGAAATCTTTTGATTTCGGGCACCCAGCACAACTTTAAATGAAATATCGATTTACGGATTGTAACATAGCTTCTTTAACATCTATATGCTTCCCAGTGTTTACGGACAGTAATATATTTCTGAAAGAAGATACGATAAAAGCCCCTTTTTCAGTGAAAAATGAAATCTGGTTTTAACGCTTTATTTTAATACTATAACAAAGTTCAAACGAAAACAAGATTTTACATGGATTTTTTTGTACTGAGGAATGGGATCATAAAGATGCTGTTGTGACGTCACAAAATAGCACTTGTTTTTATTTTTCAACGAAATCTAGTGAAATCAGTTTTCAGGTTTTTTTATTCAGAAACATTGAGCCCTTGCTTGAACCAAATTTATCTGAATAAATATCTTTATAAATTACATTTGTGGTTTGAGTAATCTGTTTGTTCACCCTTGCGCTCGGTATTTCGTCGAGGCAAATGTGTCCAAAATACGGCAGTTTCTGTCGAAAAAGACCCCAAATTCCCATTTTCGTCTAATTTTAGCTGTAAATTTCTCCGTGTGTATGCATAATGTACTCCAAAGCTATTCTGTTAAAACTCTGCACATATTAATTACTATGAAAGTTCATAAATTAAGGTTTCGTCATTTATAAGCCCCATCTGATCACAATGTTTATTATTCTTTTATCATACTTTTTTCTCTTTCTCTTTGTACATAGGTGTCCTTCTTGTTTTATATTATTCCCAATCAAATCAATCAATCACCAATCACTATATACTTTAATTTAATGTAATTTTTCTCCCTCTAGGGGCGCTGTGATTAGCAAATAAAGTATTTGTTGTTGTTTTTGTTGTATCTACTGAGCAAATTGAAATTAATTTTATATTGATTGGAAATACATGTACTTTAATATTTCGGGGCCAAATAATGCCTTCATTATATAACATTTTCTTCCAGTATATAGCACTTTTCACATAGGGTACCTGTTTTGATATTTTTTCCTCTAAAAGGCGCATGTGTATGGCTACTCCGATAAAACTTCTGCTAAACTTTGATAAAGCAGTATTAACATTATCACAGTTTGAAAACTTGGGCTGTCCAAGTCTTGCAAAAATTTTGTAACTTTTTTAACCTGCTACACACGTTCTTTTCTGGAAGTAATTTCGATAGATCACAAAGGTACTCTAAATAAAATTTACTTACTTGTTTATAGTTTTCATGTCCACATGGTCAAGGACCCACTGGAAATAATTAAGCTTATGGATTTGTTATCATAAGCTGCCACCGCACAGATTGTAAAATTTTATTTTGCGTGTTTTTTATTGATTTGTAATAGATGTACTTATGTTTTAGTGCTTGATGTTGCCCGAATAAATTAAATTCAATCAGGTGATCTGAAAACATGGAATAAAGCGTATCTGTTCCAGTCGACTTTATATTATCATATGTTTGCTATTTCCGGTTATAAAATGTTTCTCAATCGTCCGCTACGGATCGACCTCCGGTCATGCATGGCCTAAGGTCATGCGGATAAAAGTGTTGACGTCATTGATATTAGCTTAAAATTGTTAAAGGAGCGCGCACAACAAACCTTTTCATGTATTCTACTTTCTCTTTTCAAAGAACTTTTCATCGAATCTTCTTGACTTATTTTTATCGTCTGTTATTGGGTGTATAACTGACTGAGACCTTGCTGAACGATTTTTTGTTTACAGTTGATCTATTATATTAGGTATGATCGAATTATTTAGGAAACATAAATGTAATAAATTAATTGCCACATAATGCACACTAACTAACATATTAACAAATATTACAATTGCTGTATATTTATGGAGGATTTCTAACAGCCCGAAGGCCACGAGTACGGATCCTCAACCCCAAGACAAGACACTATATACAAATACAATGTAAAACAGATAACAAAAAATACAATGAAGAAGTATTTCTTACATTTGTGATCATTTGTGTTCATATTAGACCTTTTACTTTTTCCTAAGAAATGAAAAACAGCGTTAAACATTTTAAATTCGTCATCAACTGATAAATTGGTACTAACAGATCATAATAAATAAACAAGATATCTTTTGCATTTATGAACAAATAAATTTGATAAATTTGGGCGTAATGTTCTTGTAACCATAATGTTTTTTTATTCCAGCATATTTTGTACATAACAGTAAATGCTGTTATATGGGATTTCGAGTCAATCTAGCCCAAATGTCAATTCGGTGTACGTCGTTTTGGCCTAGGTTAATCCAGCCTCAAATAAAAGTCGATTTGACCCCAAAATTATTTCAGTGTATGTATTTTATAGGAAAACTGAAGAGGTGCATTTTACAAAATACATATAATCATTTATAACAAAAAGCATGAATATTATTATATGATTAAATGAGTAAAAATTTATCACCCATTAGAACAACGTTGATAGAGACGTTGTCATTATCCTTTGCACCTGGATATTTTAAGCTTTAAAGGGAATTAGTTTATGATTAATTAACGATTGCAGAACATATGGAGGCCTTGTTTATCTTAATTACTATAAACAATTAATTTTATCTTCCTATAATTGTTCCAGTATGCCCATTTGTATGGTATGTAAACTTTCGCTGGGAAGTTTGTAACCTTTACGCCGTATCTGTGACCCTTGCGTAAGATTCTAGCAGTGACAGCTTTAGAAACTGACTGATTTGAACTCATAAAGTGGCAGTCTAAATTTATATTTTTCGTTCCCAAGGAGCCCTTGACTTGGGACGATAACTAAAGCAGTAAAACTCAATAGTGTTACCATGCTATAAGCCAAAATTTAAATCAAATTCTAAATATACATATATATGTTGAAGTGATAAACTTTTGCCAGAAAATATCAGTGCTGACAATGTCCTGATCACGGCACAAAATGTCCACAAGAAGATTAAGCGGATTCAGAGAAGTCCGAGGTTATGCTTAAATGGAGATCGTTAGTAAACATATATCATGTATCTTCATATATTTATGACCATTACGATGTGAATATTATGAATATTTTCAACAGCAGGGCCGGATTGACCTGGGACCCAGGGGCGAAGTCCCCGTAAGCTGATGGAAAAAAACCTTGATATTAAAAGCCAACAAACATTAGTTAAAATTGGTAGCTTTATCTTTTTCAACAACATCTTGATTATTTATCACACAAACATATATGTTAAGACATGGTTTATATATACATATAATCAGGTATGAGAGAATCAGGTCATCCCCCGTTGTATAGGATGATTCCCTGATAATATATCACAAAATGACCTGAGGTCATCCCCCTTTGTATGGCATAATTTCCTGATGGTAATGTTTCATACAATAACCTGAGGTCATCCTTCTTTGTGTAGGATGATTCCCTGATAGTTATGTATCAAACAATGACCATCTAAAACAGGACAATGTTTATAAATGGTTTTTGTGGGTTCCAATTTACTACAGGTTTCTGAAGACTGCGTGTACCATTGGAAACAGTGCTAACAAAACGAACAGCAGTCACAATTTCGTTAATCAGGTTGATCAAGAATATGTTTATACAACAAATAAATATCTAACTCCCTCGTGAAAAAAGAGACAGTATTACCTTTATGAACACATAGCAACAGTATTGCGATATCTTCCTTACCTATTTTGGTAGTTTGAGATATTATTTCATAAACATTCAGCAACAGTACTGGAATACTAGTATCTCCCCTACCCAGCTTGGTAATTCGAGATAAATTAATTTGGTAATTTAAGGTAATTACATTTTTACATTTTTAATTCCATAAACAAACAGCAAACAGTACTGGAATGTCTTTCCTATCCAGCTTGGTAATTTGACATAATTATAACCAAACAGCGACAGTAAAGCATTGGTTCTCTCACTTATCCAACTTACTTTCGTAAATAGACAGCAACAGCCGTTGTATATTTCCCTTACACAACCTGGTAGTTTGAGAAAATTACTTTCACAAACGGACAGCAACAGTATGGAATATCTTCTTTAGCCAACTTGGTAATTTGTAATTGCTTTCACAAACGGAGCAGTACTGGAATATCTCCTTTACTCAACTTGCCAGTTTAAAGTAATTAATTTCATGAACTGGCAACAAGAGTACTGGGTTTTCTCCCTTACCAACTGATATAAGAAACTGGTCATGCCTTGCCACTATCACGGCTATTGCTATTCGAAGTGTATGAATACGTTGTTGTACATGCACCTGATTAATCTTTTCCTGTTTTTATAGAGTATCGAGGTTTTTATCAGTCAAAAGCATGGTGTTTATAGTGGTAGCTTAAAAATAATCTAGCGAAGTAAACTCTACTTAGACATGGACAATTTTTGTATGTGACATTCAATGAATTCGATAATAGGAAGTAGAAAGTAGAATTGAAGACATATTACTGAAAGTTATATCTTACATGATGTTAGTCCCCCAGGGTTTCGTCAACTCAGTAGTCAGTGCTTCGGTGCTGACATGACATCAATTTTGAATGATGGTGCTTTGACACCATTTCCAAATTCCGCAGTCATCAGATCTTATAACTTTTATAAACTAAGGTTTATCTTACATAGTTCGCAGGTATCCACAGCTGGATTTGGCTATTCTTTTGGACTTTTTGGTGCATTTTTGTTTTCAGTAGTTTCCAAGTGTTTGGGTTCTACCAGTAATGGTGAAATTAAAAACAGAAATCACGGTCTGCTGGTCGAAATTTAAGAACGGTATTTTTTGCATTTCTTTATCTATCTTTTTCTGGTTATATCCAAAACTAAATTTACAGACAAACAGACCTATTATCATAAATGATTTTACGTTGTTAAGTTGAAGAAAATAAACGGCATACATAGTACAGCTAACCTGTTTAATTAAACAATATCTTGTATACCATTTTAATATCTATTTTTAAAATATTGATGTACCTAAACTTTGAGTCAATACGGAGATTATGCCGGGTTTCTCAGTGTAATCTGGTATAATAAGAACGGCTACTTAACAAATATTCATCAGACCGATAGCGACGTGAAAAACAACTCATTCCAACACTCTGCTGTTATGGTCCACGTACCTTACCACTGCGTAAAACTGTATTTAATATTCCAACTGTATGTTAAAGCTTATGTATTATGCATATCAGGCTATCAGAAAATACAGAGTTGATATGGTAGAAACTTTATCCCTGTTTTATTTTAAAGTGCACATAGAATCCATTAATATGATAAACAGTTTTGTGCTAAGGTGTGTCAGTTTTAAAACTTCGTTGATCACTCATGTAGAAATTCTATCCGAGCTACCCTCAAAGTAATCACCCTGAATGACGACCCGTTAAAAACAAATGAGGTGTCAGAAGAGGCTCTGTAAGAGGGTCCGAAAGTTGTTGCTACACTAGATCAAGAGTTGGGATGCTGGCAGATTCGTCTGAGAGGATTCGTTTGGGAAATATATACATTTGATAAATGTTACAGTACTAAATGCGAACCTGTATTTAACTTTAACGAAATTCTGGCATGCAACTACATTTGTGATCGCAGTATACCTTAACATTATTTTCTATGGGAATAAACAAAACATGTAAGAGCACAGAAAAACAAAAGAGAAAGTAAAGCAAATAGCGCGGCTTTCGAATAAGTCAACACAGTGGCCAAGCAAAATACAAATGACCCAAATCAAGAAAAGATATAATTCAACAGCCTTTAAAACCAAGATTGAAGAAGAATATTGAATACCTACTAGAATACGCTTCTAGTCAGCATATGTCATAATTCAACTGCAGAACTATTAGAGACCTTCTTTGTGCTTAATCTTTTTTTTTTTGTCAGCTGGATTATGATCTGTGTTTTAAGGCCGAAAACTGTTAGCTGTTAGTAGTTAAATGATTTCATTTGAAAAATAGAGTAGCTTATTAAAAATTTAACTTGCCAAAAAACCTAACTACCTTTCAGTAATTCTATTCTCATTTCATAAAGTAAAATGATACATTAATATAAAATCCATGGAAAAATGATGAATTGTTGAAAATTGAGAAGCCATTAAAATATATACACGTTCACAGCTCAATTTTTAACAGTTTCAAATATCTCGATACTGAAATAAACATGTCTTTTTTCTGTACCTTTTTTTAAACATTTGATTATATTGTATCACAATGAAATTATGCAACATTCTTGTCGCCAACAATTCCACTAACTTACATGTCAAGTCCCACCATATGACTTGCACAAAAATATCAACCTTAAAAAATGCATTAAAATATTGAAAAATTGCATAATATGATATCGTCGTTGTTGTAAAAACTGCTACGTCTGTTGTTTTGTGACATAATTAATCAATTTTCGTATAATAGGCCATCATCACGGAATTTGAGAAAGATAAAGATGAGGATTAATGATGGTGTACCGGTTATCCGCATAAAGTACGAAAAAAGTTAGACCATGTATATGAAAATATTATTTAAAAGAATTGTGTATAAAACAACAACAAAACTTGGATTTTGTTGCAAAACGACGTACAGTACAAAACAAAGATTTCCTCCTATGCGTCCAGATCTGTTGAGGAATCTTAGATCGAAAACGAAGTACAGCGGTACAGATATTAGGGAACTCTGGGAAAGTCTGTTTTATTTGTCTATCCAGTGTCCGTTCCCTCCTATTTGCAACTATATGTGACATTCAAAGTAGCAAACAGAAACCTGCAATATAGCTTTTGTAGACCCTCTGTCTTAAAGAATTTGATCTCAAGCTGAACAATGGAAACCTGAGTTGAGTCTAATCACATTTTGATGGACATATCTAAAAATTATGGAGCCCGGGTAGTGAACATGTCAACCGTGGTGATGATATGTGGGTGCATTGATAATTATGGAAAATGATATACTTAGTAACAGGAAGATTTCCGTTAAAAAACGAACATAAAATTCCGCCTCTATTTTCAAGCAGAACTGATAATTATCAGAGGGAAGGGAAACAAAGAATATTTGGGAAAAAGAGTTTTCCCTTACATAAGAAGGAAGCTTGATCTTGTAGATTGTTCTTGTAAAATACATCTTAGTTGCTACTTTTGTTCTCATATTTGAATTTTCCTGAACAACAATTACATGAAAATGGAAAGTACATAAAGGTTTTACATATTAAACCTACTTTTCCAAATTTAAACGGATTAATAACTGTAAAATATAAAAATATCTGCATATTTTATGTGTATAACACAGACTAACGATCTTTCAAAAGTGTACTCTCCCTTAACATGTCAAACAAGGCGACACATGAATGGCCGAAACAATGGATACCTATCTGCAACACAGTGGTGGAGAATCTTAACCGAATCAGGTCAATGATATGAACACTAGACGTCGAAATGACACTTATAGGATAGGAAATTAACACTACAGGTGTAAAATAAAAACTTCAGGGACTTGGTGCGCTAAAACCTTTGTGTTCGGGTACCCGTAGGTGGGTGTTCACGTTTTTCTGTATCACACCAGAATAAGCGTGAGAAATTTACTAAAGCACTGATGAAGAACGATACACTGATATAATATAGAAAGATAACATCATGGCTCGGGTTCCAAAACATTAATTTATACCACATAGCATGCAAACCTTGAATTTTTATTGACATTTAAACGTATATAATGTACACATGGTTAAATATATGCATTTATCGTTAAAATATGAACAACAAAATATAACTTTACTAACAATAATGACACAGCATCCATTTTTAATTTCATGGTCACTGACAAACATATTTCACGGCATCTGTTTTATATGTACATGTATTAAGTGAGGTGAGGTATATGTTTTGACGAGATTCTCTACATTAAGTTCTGAAACACGTCTGAGTAGGTTTTGGGTTGTTGGGTTTAGGGTTTAGCTATATCGTGACTACCAGACTTACTGGAGCAGGAAAACCCAGACAGCTAACTCGCTGACCGGTGAAACCCACAATCTGGGGTAAGGGTCTGGATACCTTAGCACGTGAGGCGGTGCAAGCGCGACAGCGGTGTTAGACTTGTAGTTATGAGTCAGCGACCTTAACCAATCGGCCGCCCAGGTCCCAAAAAATGTTTGAAAATTATCATTCAAATATGTATTGATCCCTCTCGTTGAATGGTACCAGTTGTCAGTTATCGTCTGCCCTATAATATCCCTATTAAGCCAATTATTAGAACCCCCCAAAAACGCTTACACCATCCACTAACAAGGCGGCAAAGTCTTGGCCCATAAAATGAGCACGAAGTGACACTATTATTATTTTTGAAATATCAAATGATAAAATACTGTGAGTGGTTTGGGCTTTTTACGTAAATATTTATGTTAGAAGTAAAACTACATTTGCAATTATAACTTTTCAAAACGGATCATAAATTTTTCATGAAAGCAATTAATATAATCAATACAAAATTTAAATATCTGGTTACAAATATCATTTATCAAGAAACAATTAAATATTCTTTGTAAGTCGTCAGTTAATTGAAATAGTTGCGCGAGGAGGAAAATATACATATAATTATGTGTAAATTACACATCATGTTTTCTTCATCTTCTCTTAAGTTAATTGTTAGGGATGCGCAACAGTCGGACCGTTACCAACAGTCAAGCACACGTGTATTTGAAGACCATATATGTATTATAGATTTTGGTATCTCTGAAATGGGAAAACCGAACGGCTGCTAGCTGGGCTTCTGAAACAAATCATTTTTTCTGGCCAGCCTTAAAATACATAGGTACTTCTTTTTTACTCTATATTCAAAGTTAAACAGCCACTTAGGCTACAAAATAGGAATTTACCAAAATTTAAAGGCATTAGGTCACTAACCACATGCTAATATGTATTCTTGCTGAAATCTTTTGGGGTAAGATATTAAGTTGTAAAAATTCCATGAAAACTGCAAGACAATACTGCATACTCGAAATAACATCAATGTGAAATTACTTGGAATTAAAGAAGTTATGGAAATATAAGCTTCTTTTTCCTTCTTTCCCTGAAATGTAGAGCATATTTGAAAGAAAGTAACCGCGGTACACAGTCTCTTTAGTCCTTACAGCAGAAAGAAATTTACAGCACCTCCACGCAGTCATCATGCAGTTTCTTTCAGCAGAAAGAAATATACAGCACCTTCACGCAGCCATCATGCAGTCTTTTTCAGCAGAAAGAAATTTACAGCACCTCCGTGCAGTCATCATGCATTCTCTTTCAGCAGTAACAAGCTTATTTTGGTTGATTTATACCAAACAACCTGTACAACTAAACCATGTTGTTATTAAAACGCTTACTAAACATTACGTGTTATCTGAACTTAATGTATTGATTCTGTGGTGTAATCATATGGCATTGTAAAATTTTATTATGGTAGGATCAATTCAATGCCTCTAATAGGCTTGAAATGGTCACAAAAGTTAACAATAGCCACATTCAAATCTGGAGAATAATAGCTCCCTCAATATTTATGAATGAAATACCGTAGAAAACCATTAAAAAGAATGAAATACACAGCCATTGTGAAGGAACAGTGGGTCAGTGGGTCGATTCGATTTATCAAAAGAGTTTTTACTCCAAAGTACGAGATAGTATCAAAATACCTTTGTAGAGAAATAATGAAGACGTTGATAAGTTACATGTTGAATGAAATCTGCTTTTATTCAGCCTATATACTTTCAACTAAACACTGCTTTTAAATAAATTATACAGCATTTAAAGTCAAAGTTATTGAACATCTACCCAAGGAAATAGCACACCTTTGTTCAATGAAACGAGGAGCAGTCAGTGTTCCAGATCGGAAGTTTTGTGGCTGTTTTCGACTTAATTGTGTTTAGTAAGGATGAAGTGATCATGAAAATGGAGAAAAAAAATACGATTTAAAGATTCTCTTTACTAAAAACTAAGACGATTATGAAATGTTTCGTTCGTTTCACATCAATTCAGCTGGGGTTATTCCGTAATTTTATGAATCCCTTATCAGCGGATGTCACAATTTAAATAATCGAATGAGTTTGTTAATTGTTTCGTTGCATGAGACGATATTAGATTCATATTTTTCTAAGAAGGTGAACTAACCAACACAATTTATTGGACATAAACCTAACCATGCAAGTAGAAAAGAAATTCCATAAGTTATCTTGAAAAAACAAAACCGACAAGTACAAATTTTGTAATTAAGAAATAATTTCGGGTAATTAAGCCTATCTGCTACGACCGTGATATGTTTTGAAAACAGAATTATTTTTTATGTATGACATGGGGGTAATTATGTTGTCCTGAGAGTAATGTTATTATAGTGTTTTCTTATCAGACGGGAAATTATGATTAATTGGCGGAGCAATTATTTCAATAACACCGTCCCAATCTAGTAATTGTGGCGGTAGTTTTGTTCCGTTATTATTATGTTAATTGCTATAGGTAGATTTTCTTTAGTCATACAAGAATGCTATGTTATTTTAGAATCGAACTACATTTTTGTAAATAGTTTGCATCTTCTAATATTTGATACTGTAAAGGTCAACAAACATGGTTTATGTTTTTTTTTTCTTTCTTCGTTAAATCTAACAGCAAAAGGGGGCCTGGGGTGGCCGAGTGACTATATGGTCCCTAACACCTCTGTTTTTAGTTGAAGTCCCCTTTTCAAGGTGTCCAGACACCTACCTAAGGTCGGTGGTTTCAG
>JAOXYJ010000012.1:901171-913509 GCA_028566555.1 Lithophaga nigra
AGCTACTGAGCTGATGGTGCCCTCGGGGTGTCTTCTATACCGTGACTACCAGACTTACTCAAAGGGAGGGGGAACCCAAACAACTATCCAATTACCCAGTGAAGCTCAAGCTCTGGGGTACTGGGGTGTGTCTGTAACAGGGCTCAAAATAATGCCTGCCCACTGGCTAGAGGCCAGTAATTTTTTAAGAGGGCCACTAAAATCTATTGGTAACTGGCAGGATTTTCTTGCCAACTTATATACTGACATTATGAAGGCCACTACACCTTGAGAAGGACCAGATGATCAAATTTCTGACCAGCGTAGAACATCTTATTTCAACCCTTGCAACTTTAACACATTATGCCGGACGTGGTGTTAGGGAATTTGGTAATTATGAATCATCGACAGTAACCCCTAGGCCACCTATATATACCTCAGAACAAATACGTAAATACTTGTGTTACGTGGTGGTGTACGAGAAAAATAAGCCAACTACCGAAAATACAGAAATGAAGTAAAAATGCAATGAAAGAATAACAAATTGTGAAAATGCTATAAGATCTTCACCTTGACATATCATTTATAGTCTCATTTCAGGTCATATTAATATTTATGTACTATCCACTGAGTTGAAATAATGCCTGCCCGCTGGCCTGAGATCAGTAAAATTTCAGGAGGGCTAGTTAAATGTTGGTACCAAGTCCTTTGGGTCCGTTTAATTTTCTTGTCAACTTATACACTGATATGTGGGCCAGTGGAGAACAACACCTTATTTCAACCCCTGCTTCATTTTACAAGTGCATCTAGGTACGAAATAGACTTTTATTTTCATTTCAGCAGAAGATCTGAATTAAAGAGAAATCTCTCATTGGCTTTTGTTTCGAAGAGGCAGCCCCAGTTTAGTTTGTTCTGCGTCTCTTACAAGGTAAGATTTTGAAAAATGGTCCGGTATAACCGAAGAATTTTTGTTAACATTCACTATTCCAGATTTCTAAAGCAATGAAGACCCGTGAAAAAACTTGGTACGCTATGCAAAGGCTTCACAGGACTTGGCGTATAAAGGACAACTACTAATGTAAATACAAGCTGCGCTTGTAAATGGCCTTTGTCTTGTTTACGAATGTTGTGAAAAGCCGTCTGCAAGTCCAACAAAAATAAGGGACCATTTCTGATTTTTATATATTTACAGGGTTAGCAACCCTATATGTAATACGAGGATATACATTAAATATATCTAAAAATTACATAAAAGCCATGCAGAAGTAATCTATTTTTCAAAATTCCAAGGAGTTCCCCCTTTTCAAAGTCAACATATATATTTTATTTACACTAGAATTTACGTAAATAACATGTAAAACATGTATAAAAAATAGTAATTAATAGCCACAGTATAAAGATTATCTATATCGTAAATTGCAAAACTCAATAAAAATTCAGCAACATTGTATACTGGGAATGTAAATCGCCCAAACTGTCAAACTATATATACTATATTTACATTTTTGTAAAAAAAAATTCTCTTCATAAAAGGTGTAAGAAATATGAAATTTTTGAAATATGGCAAATGTAAATTACTAAACTGTCAAACGAAATTTACATATACTTCAAAACAACACTTACCATAAATCGAGTCAAAGAAAAACTATTTCAAAACATCCCATTGCTTGACACAAAACCGACTTCCAATGGAGTGAAAACTTGTCCTTAAAGCCATTTGTATCAACTCTATAGAAATCTTACACAATAACTTTGATAAATCTTAAATCATTTTGTAAATGGGGTATTATACGGAAAAATTTAATCCTTTTTCTTTCACCAAAGACTTGTTTTGTCCGTATAAAGGCTCTTTTGTACTAGACATGAGTAAGTAACTACTTCTCGAATTAATTCATCGAAATTTGGATGTAAATTAAATTTAACTTTTCCATTAAGATACAACGAGAGATAACATAGGCAAAACTAGTTTCTTTTCATTTCTTACTTGTATCGAATCCTTATAAGTTTTCTTTCAAAATGCAATGTAAAAATCTTTTTTGTTGAAAATCATTCACTGTTAAGAATTCTCGGTCGTTTACAATGGAACGTAACGATAAAACATGTGAGGAAAATTATCGTATAATTGTCGTTCATCTTTGTTCGGTTTATTTAATTGTATTTCCTAAAACTTGCGTACATTTAAAGCAAATGGCTAAAAGCTTCTATTGAAAAACTTTCTTTTCAAATCCCATGTTTGTGTTATTTTGTTGTCGCCATCCGATGGCACGCCTTGGTATTTATTATGTATATTTATATAAGTTGTTTCCATGGTGTATAATAAGTAACAACTAGTATTTGGTCCTTACTAAATCCGGATGGACTGATACATAAGAAAAGAACTTTTTCAGTTTTATGATGTAGAAGGAATGAAATTCAGAACATCAGAATGTAAAGGACAGGCGTTTGAAAATGGATATCAATGATGGTTTTCATAAAATTTGGACATCACCACTTCGCTAGAACTCCTTCAAGCTGAATCTTTTTTTAATTTGTCCCCCCTTACGCGGGATCGTCCAATACCGTTTATCATGATCCACACGTGTATACTTTCCTCAAGAATGCAATCATATTTTTATCAGAATTTATACCGCTAGCTACTCAGAGTTTTTAAGTAATTTGCACACATAAACAAAATGAAACTCCGTACAATAAACTTTTGTCCTTTTATCCTTATAGAGCGTCCTTTGGTTGTGCAGTATGTAAAACATGCACAACTCGTCCGTCGGATGGGGACGTAAAATCAGAGGTCCCGTGTTGGAAGAATGCCACACTCTCTGCACGCTAAAGAACGCTTGTAACAAACTCATTACTAGTGGTCCGTAGGTGGCTAGTTACAAGATATATACACATCCTGTCCACCTTTTCTGCAGTGGCAATCCAAATTGTGCGCCCCTTCTCCCGGTTTACCCAGTTTTCAGATCCTACCAATTGATATATTGTTAACTTGTTCTCGTCCTGAATATGCACTGGACGTTGAACAAGCAACTTTCCTATTCCTATCTGTCTTTGTTGCGACGGCTTTGTGACGTCGAAAATGTTTTTACCCGATGTTGATAAATTTAACCAAACTTACCACATATACTTCCGGTTAGTTTGAATATCGTTTTGATGAAGAAAAGTACTCAAACTACAAAACGATACATCAATCGTTAGCTTTTCTTTCTTACTTATAATAACATACTAGTATATATATTTTTACTTTTGTACGATTGACAATGAGTCGCAGTGTTGTGTCTGGTCTGTACACCAGAGGAATAATGTATCGCTCTGCGTTAAATTTTGGGTACATTATAAATTTGAACGGGATTTTTAATACACGATGCAGGAATAGGCTTACTCGAACGCTGAAATCCGTCATTTCCTTTTTTATATTTCAATACTATTATAAAACTTTATCAAATTTGACATGCAAGACCATCGAAAAAAGACAAAGCTGATAAAAATCCCGATTGAGAGAAACAGCTTGCGCAAGCGTAGTAGGTAAGGGGAAGGAAACGATACTTGGTTTTTCAATCGGTACCTCACGGCCGGAGAAACCGGGTTCTATTTCTATTTCCCAAAGTTCCCTCCGGGGGCATAGGAAAATATTATGCAAGCTAACCGCAAGTATACTTAATTCAGTTCGGATGAAACTTATCAATGTCGAGTTAAACATTGTGACCTCGGTGATAAGTTCGAGTCAAACTTATCGATATCGGATCATATATTTTCGACGTCAAAAAGCCGTGATATAACGAATACTGAACGGCTCAGCAGGGTACAATAGCCATAAGGAAATACGATAAATAACTTAAACCACATCATGTACCCATTTTGAAATGTGGTAAATAAACTAAATAAGATCATATACAACAGATAAGTGCAATTCGTTCAAAATTCTTTTCTACGAATTCCAATATTTTTCTTTCCTGACCAGTGCTATGCTTTGCACATCTTTCTTACAAAATAAAATTGATCAAACACCAATTACGATAGATCAAAAGATGTATACTGTCATATGCATGTCAGTTTCATATCGGTGGTAATAGACATATTACAGCAAGATTGATGGTAATAAATTAAAACATTGTATAGAAATGTAAATATTATATTGATAATCATGGTAACATTTGTTCTTTTCCACCTCAACCGTGAAATTGTTACGTCTGAATCTATTCACAGGCCATGACTGAAAGATCCGGAAAATGAAAATGCACTTTTAATGAAGAAGTTAATATTGATCAACGCTATAGAATTTAATTCGTGTCAAATAGTAAATGGCTTCTGAATAAAAGAATACAATAATTGTAGGGAAGAATTTGCCTACATAAATCGACAAAGAAGTAAATTTTAAAAGTGCGTTGAACAAAGAAAGATATGTTTTATGCAATGTAATAAATCTGAAAAATAGTTTTGAAATGGATACCTATGTGCATGCTTACACCCAACTGCGCAAAAAAGAAGTTAATTTCTTTTTAATTTATTTCTTAGTAAATATGAAACACCTAGGGCATATATATAGACGTACAGAAATGATATTTTTCGTGAAACTTAAAACCGGTATACGTGCTACAAAAGCAAGTGCAAGGCATCAGATACGCGTCTATCAGATTTACGTGGATATATGCGTAGCATTTGACGCGTCTTCTGACTTACGTGAAATCATGCATGACATGCTTATTTGTAAAATGTAAATTTGCATGTAGCGCGAATATCATTTTGCATATCATTCCCATTATATTTTATGGAAACACACAAGGACGCATCTTCCCAAGTCAAGAGTTTCTGAGTGAGGGGAAGAAGCGGACTCGGACTTCAGAAGATATTGAGGGAGTCGCATAGGAATACATGTGGGTAAAATACATGGTTTGTGAAACTATCTCAATTCGTATTTTCCATGAAACTTTGTTAAAAATCGGTTGAGAGGGATAAATTATTGTTTTCATCATTGGAAGTATGTCCCAACTGTTTTCGTTATGTCAAATAGGCGTTTTACTACGCCGATTTTTAAGAGCTGCCCATATCTATCCCAGAATTTGTGCGTCATGCATGTGATTTTAACCTGTATGGTCTTGCACATTTTTCGTCAAAGGAGTTCTTTTGAACAAGATTTACAAACGTTTCGATTAAAGTGCGGTTTCCATCATTCGAGCATTTTTGACATCATTTGAGCATTATGTCGTTCATCATGCACAAATATTAGTCTGATGTTTAGTTTGTTTAAACAGCGTAAACGCCGTTCGACTGTAGCGTGGCAGGCAGTGAGGAATCGTAGCACCTCCCGACAAGACTACCGATTTTCGGCAAATGACTAGCAAACATTAATCACACCGAGTACGAGTCAAGTACATCCTGTTGTCCAAGCCCGAACTTTGGCTTTACAGGTGACAGGATACGGTGATCTGTACGCATGCAGATATGACCAACTATCGAACACCACTCCGCAAAGGAAGTCCTTCATTTACTGAATATTTAAATTTGTGATTGCAGTATAGTTATGTTAGGTAGCCTTCCTGTCCTTTCGTCGCAACCTATACTTGTATTCTGGAAATATATGTATGGTCACATCGGTGTTTCTTCCAAATCATTTAGGAAGATGCTGTGCATTACCGTCATCTTTGAGAAATCTTCGTAAAGGACATTCCATTTATTATTAGTTTCAAAACATTTGGCCTTGTGGTTTCAGAGGGAAGAAAATTTTTGAAAATCGGCCAATCAGAACCAAGAATTGCCTCTGGCGGCAATGTCAGTTGACCAATCAGCACGAAACGAGCAAAATTTGAGAGAAACTTCCATACATCATTCATGCATTGACAAAGCAGTTTCAGAGAAGAAGGTTAAAATTTAATTTCCCATAGAGTTCAATGTAAAACTGTGCCGCCGTTGCCGCCATTTTAGCCACCCGATCAATACGAAATGAGGAATCTTTGTGGAGGACCTTCCAGTCATCGTTCCTATTAAGTTTCAAAACATTTGGCCTTGTAGTTTCAGAGAAGATTTTTAAAAATTGGCCAATCAGAAACAAGAATTGCCTCTGGCGGCCACGTTTGGTAACCAATCACCACAAAATAAGGAAACTTTATATAGGACCTTCTATACATTATTCCTGCAAAGTTTGGTTGGAACTGGCCCAGTGGTTTCAGAGGAAAAGATCAAAATGTGAAATGTTAACGACGGATGACGGACGCCAAGTGATGGCAAAAGCGCACATGGCTTTCAGCCAGGTGAGCTAGCTAGTAATTATTGCACGAATTGATTCTTCACATTGAAAAAAATACCAGTGCTAAATTTCAGATCACAATTCGCCGTACTTTCGTAGCCCTGCATTTTCAAAGTGATGGTTCAATGTAGATTATGTAAGTGTATTCTTTTCTTCTGGCTGAGTATGTATTCGTATTATCATCGTTGACTACAACATATGCTAGCAAACATCCAGATATCTTTTCTCTGGTAGATATAGTTTACTGTAAACATTTAGGGAAGTACACCGAGGCACTTGCCGATCAAAAGGTTTCGAAGAGAACGTAGTTCAGAAAGAAGTCGTCTTGGCATAGCACCTTACATTCGGTTGATATCCGGAATTGACCATACTAGGAACTATAATGAAACGTAGTAACCTCTCGTTGTGGTGTGCTTGTGTGCGTGCGTGAGCTAATCATGCAGAAAACAGAAAAGACGATTACAAAATTAGAAACTCAGACACAGTATATTTTTATTATTAGGTACATTTTCGAGTTTCGATCAACTCTCTGTTAGTACATGTATACGTTACAAGGCAGGTAGAGTACCTATGTAATTACATAACCGTCTTTTAGAACGTAAGTCTAATTTGTACGCGGTTTCCTTTTTTTTTCAAAATACTTACAAAGCTATCTTTGTCTATTCACAAATATGCTTAATCTGAGCTCACAATACTAAAGAAACATTAAATACCTCTTTTGGTTAAAGAGAAGTTTTTTTATATAAATATTATGAAGAATAAATAAAGTTTACTTACCATTCTAAAGCTTTGAGTTACAATATGGCCTTTTAAATCGAAATCAAATGAAACGAATAAATTATCAATGGACCAAATTCCTAATAATTTAGATGCTAATTTGCACACACTGAAGGAAAATTCTTAACCCTCGAACTTCTAAATCCGCCAAAACTGCAACTCGGCAGCTTTGTTTTTTGGATACGCTTATGGCGTATTTTAATAACATTTAACTATTAGCAGCAATACGCTCGAGATTTATAAAAATGTTTTTATTGGTGCGATTCACAATAGAATCAGTGAGTGTGGATTTTCTAACTAAATGCATTTAATAAGTTCTTTTTTAATGGATAATAAATTTCCCAGTTGATTTTAATGTATCACTTATATCGCACAGAAACACACTAACATTGAAAGGTTTCACTTCTGTTCATATCAAAAAGAACTCTTATCAAAATCGAATATAAAAACTGTTTATCAATATTCGGCTTAGTAAATCATTCACCACTAAAGAGTTCGTGTTTGCAAAAGTGTTAAATTCTGTCGGCAATTGAAAAGCATTTTATACCATATAAAACACAATTTTATCCCTTGTAAGTTCAAAAGAGGTTACGAAGGAACAACTAATGTCGTAAAACCTGGAAACCCGACATTTTACACGTTTGATTAATCCTCTAAGACCTGAAAATCGCAATGATATAATTGTGTCGGTTATCGTGGAAACTTAATTAAGTTATGAATATTGATATGATCATTTACAATAAAAGCATCAAAATGTAACGCAAAACATGTATTTTAATGAATTTTAAAAAAGTTTTTTGTTTTTAAGTTTTCCATATCTGAATTTGTCACGTCAATATTGGTTTCCGCATATGAATACCTACACACTGCGTCATGTTAGAAATGCGTTTTGCGTGATCTTTACGCATTACGCGTTATATGTCCATGTGTGGTGTATTGCTTTCAACCATATTAATATAGCACGCATACTTGTATTATGAATTACCGAAGTGAGCATGACGCTGCGAATCAATCAATACGAATGATAATGTGCGTACGGGCGCAGAGACTCAGGCAGCGTTGTTGTACTGCTTAACGTTTGTTTCTTTGGAACGATTTTGATTTCTAATGTACATGTATGTATTCCCTCCAAACTGACGGTAATATTCAGTGCCTTATCTTGAACCAGTGCCTGTCGAGTCAGTGTCAGCAGTATTTTTCACCCGAGGAGCAAAAATGGAAAAAAGGCGCACTCGATACATGAGATTGCCGAAGGTTGGTAGTTTACATGGCAGCTCGGCTTCCTTCACCAAAATGTTAGTCAAAATGTTAATCCCAGTCAATTAATTAATCAATGTTATACTAAAATTTATAATATTTCGAAATGGCTGTAGTAATTTATTAATAGATGATCCACGAAAATCGCATTTGAAGAGTACAATAAGTTCTGAAGTTTCAAAGAGAGTTTTAATGCACAAGTGATTGTTCCTAATGACCCATAATTTTAAGTAAGGCCCATCAATGAACATTCCTGTTAAGTTTATAACCAAGCGGACCAGTTGTTTCGGCTTAAAATGTTAAAATCTGGAATGTTTAACAACAGACGACTGAAGGAAAGTGATAATTATAGCTCATATAGTCCTTTGAGTCAAATGACAGTATAAATATAACGACAGATTTTCATATAGTGTGACTATTATTAAATTTAAAAACTTACCTAAATGTAATTTTCCCTGGAATTTTGTTATTCTCCTTTTCTCGGTCGCAAATGAATTAATGTCTATAAATTCATCAAAGATATATCTTGCCGTCATAAAAACATATTTCCATAAGCATCATTCTTGAAGTTCCTTTACCAAGATATTTAGAATCAATGAATCATCGAAAGCCGATACATATGACTGTTTCATCTTTCAGCTGAAGTCCTTTGATAAATTCTCAATGTAAGACGCTGAACAAAAAGAGCTCTACGTGTAACTTCAGTAACTTTAAACTTAGTCAATGAACTTCGTTGGAGAGAATACTAAAAGCATTCAGAACAGCCGCTGCAGAGATTCAATGAATGTTTTGAATTTTCTTACAATAGAGGGAAAAAAAGAAAAAAAGAAACACAATGAACGAAATAATACCAATTGCGCGAGAAACAAATGCGGTCTAAATTACACCATGCGGTCGCTTCTATTTCACACAATAATGAAATGAAATCACAAAGGCTTTTATCAAATCGCATTGCTTCGAAAAACAAAACACATTGTTAGTTGCAAGCATTTAATTTCTTTATTCCGAATTACCTTTATAAAACTCGTTTATAAAGACCAATTTAGTAGATTTCGTGACTGTGAAAAGCGTCTTTCAAAGAGCATTGAAACTTAATGAATAAACTAAAAAGGTATTTATGAAATATATTTATAAAAGAGTATGTTATACTGGGGAATAAAAGCCGCTGATTGTTGTCTATCAATGAAAGAAAAATCATTATCTGGGATTGTATTTTCTGCCTGTGTTGATTTCAATCCAAAATAGTGGTGATTTACAACCGTAATAAGTAGTTAAAACTGAATTCCAAAGTGGATTTGCATACGTTGGAAACTGAAAGAAACAATTGGATCAAACGAAATTCAATGCAGTTCTGTCAAAGAACTATAATTAATTGCTTTTTGAATAAATTTTGCTTTGAACAAATACAAAACAGCCAAACTAGATTTTTGTATTCTATATAACAAAGATAGATTTACATGTATTTACATCACTTGATGTGAATGTGTCCAATTGGACAAAATCATTCATTTGCGTGTATTTCAAAATGAAATAAATTCAGCCTCGATTTGGATGAAAAGAAAAAAATCAATACTCTATGAAAGTGAAAAGACGCCTGAAATGCAATAAAAAGCCACAAAAGTTCAGACCATACCGTAATACTTATACTATATATGAACATCGGTCTGAAAAAGTCCGGTTGAAAAAAAAATAAACCAAAAAGACATGCATTTGAAAGTACATATATACAATACTAACTCCAATCAAGATAGAGAAAATAAGAAGTGATTTCCTCTCCCGGAATGGCATCTGTTAAGATCACAAAACTAAGGGTCGGAGAAAATGAGAATCTTCCTAACCCTGGCAGAGGAAATAACAAAATTTTAAAACTGATGCAATTATCTCCCTTTCTCACTTAGCTTTATTGTGAAAAATATCTAGCTAAACATTAAGTTTTGGTATGATAAGCTGCCTTCAGTACTGAAGGAATTTAGAATAGCAAAATAGTTGATAGCTTTGGTTATTTGGTATGATTATTTGACTCCAGCATTGAAGGAGTTTAGAATAGCGACATAGTTGACAGCTATAGTCATTTGGTATGATTAGCTGTATCCAACATTTAAGGAGTTTAGAATAGCGACATAGTTGATAGCTATAGTCATTTGGTATGATTAGCTGTATCCAACATTTAAGGAGTTTAGAATAGCGACATAGTTGATAACTACAGTCATTTGGTATGATTAGCTGTCTCCAGCATTGAAGGGGTTTAGAATAGCGACATAGATGATAACTACAGTCATTTGGTATGATTAGCTGTCTCCAGCATGGAAGGAGTTTAGAATAGTGACATAGCTGGGCTCTGATGAGAACATTTTTGTAATAGTTCCACACTTATCACTCGTGATTCCTGTCCATATTAGCCTTAAGTATACGAAATTAAATGTTTGAGGGAATATACTTAATGCACAATGATTTTCAGTTAAATTATTCCATACAATCGATGGTATATGGGAATACGCTCGGCATTTTCCGCCTACGTCGTAAAGAAAAACTTTATCGACGACTGGCGAAAATGGCCGTGAATTGATGGTAAGACTTCTTTGAACTGTTCGCATGTTAAAAAGCTGCCGACATAGGTAGCGTCAAACTTGGTTCTAAAATAAACTGAATGTATCCAAACCTGAATCATTTTAATTCCAGTCTGCCTGATGGTTTATTGTGAAATAATTTTGAGTTTCTTTTTGAGGGACAGTCTACAGATTTCCGATTAGTCAAAGTCTGTCAAACAGGTGGGGTGACTATTGTTAAACGCGAAGTCACCAATTTCGGCTGTATTATGGCAAGAACAAACCATGCTGTCCAATGTCACGTGATGATGCATACTTGTACTGGATTAGATCTTACAAGGCTAGTTGAAGTAGCTACCCGCAGCACACATGTCATCTCACGCGGACATTTACTGACCTTCAGCTGACAGCGTCACTAGTCCTTATAATTCTGTTTACTAATCCTACGCACTTAGAGGAGAAGCAATAAATACCAGTTTTACAGTTTATGGTTTGGCCAGATTTGGATTCAAACCCCGATTCTTTACACTCCAGGAGAGCATCATTACAGGAAGTACAGGAAGCAGAACGTTAAAAAATTCAAGAGACACATTTCTGAAACGGTTTAAGCAAAATCCAGCAGATATAATTTTGCTTGCATTTTATCATTTGTAACACTGTGTAGAAATATCCGTGAAACGAAAGATAAGTTACTGAAACTAACTTAAGAAAGTTTCGTTAAGAGAAAGAGCATACAGCATGATGATATATGTCGGATGCAACGGTTATGTTATGTTTCCTATGAAAATTGTTGTTGGTTGTGAAGGTTCTTCGTACAATGTGAAAATAGCACATTTGTGTCGAAACACGCTTTGAAGGCAATGTTTGAACAAGGCTAACTCTTCATTACACCCATTCTGAAGCACAATTGATAGAACTTTGAAATACATATAACTGGCTACGAATTGATGAATTTTCAGTAATATTTGAGAATGGCAGTAGAAGTGAAACAAATCTTGGGGAAGTTGGTCGTCTTCCTTTAATGCTCCGTTTCCCATGGACTTGGTTTCTATTTAGATAATTTATCATCCTTAAAGTCCTGCGAACTTCGATTTTCGTTTTACCCGACGACGGCTGATTGTAGAAATACATTGTAGAAATTTTTATGTGAATGTCTGCTTTTAAGTAAACTCTTTGAGAATTCTGTACGCAGGTAAAGCAATATATTTCCATCTAATTATGTCCTGAACAGAAAATATTTTCTCATTATTCAGTTTGGTCCCATTTGTGACAAAATCAGAGTATTTATGAAGACCGTGAAATACCAACATATTTAATTTCACTGTTCGGAAAACACTAAACGAGCTTAACTTTAGGAAGTTTTATTTCAGTTTTAATTGTTCTTTCTAAAAATGTCCTTAAAAGAATCTATAATATAATTTCAGACCAACAAACGTAAATTTAAATAAACAAGAGGCTCATCTGAGCCTGTATTGCTCACCTGGTTACATTGGATCCAGCGTAAAAATACGTGGCTTGGTGGTGGCCATCTTGGAACTCCA
>JAOXYJ010000012.1:917685-927768 GCA_028566555.1 Lithophaga nigra
TCAGTTTTAATTGTTCTTCCTAAAAGTGTCCTTAAAAGAATCAATAATATAATTTCAGAATAACAAACGTAAATTTAAATAAACAAGAGGCTCATCTGAGCCTGCATTGCTCACCTGGTTATATAGGGTCCAACGTAAAAATACGTGGCTTGGTGGTGGCCATCTTGGAACTCCAATCAGCATGAAAAAAACCCATCTTGGTGAAGGACCATCCGGTGATCATTCATGGCTAGTTCGCTTTATAATTGTCTTTCATGTTTAAAAGAATAAAATCTTTAAGATCATTTCTCATTGGGTCCAATGTTAAAATATGTGCCTCTGTGTCGGCCATCTTGTAATTCTGATTGGCATGAAAAATACCAACTTGGTAAAGATCCATCCAGTGATCATTCATAAACAGTTCCGGTTGTAATTAAATATTCATCTTTCAAAGAAAAAATCTTGTAGATCATTTCCCATAGGGTCCAGTGTTAAACTACGCGGCTTGGTGGCGGCCATCTTGGAATTTGATTTGCGTGAAAAGTATCATCTTGTGATCATTCATGAAAAATTCAAGTTCAATTGTCATTCATTTTTCAAAAAAGGAGATCTTTATGGGTCCAATGTTCAACTATGTGGCTCGATGGCGGCCATCCTGGAATTCCAGTTGGTATAAAAACATCATCTTGGTAAAGGAGCATTCAGTGATCATTCAAGAACAGCTCCGGTTTAACCCTGTTTTATGTTTCAAAGAAAAAAATCTTTAAGATGATTTTCCATAGGGTCCAGTATTAAATTACGTGGCTAAGAGGTGGCCATCTTGGAATTTCGATCGGCATGAAAAACATCATCTTGGTAAAGGACCCACCCAGTGATCTTTCATGGATAGTTCCGATTCACCTGTTTTTCATGTCTCAAAGAAAAGGATATTTTTAAAATCATTCCCAATAGGATCCAATGTTACATAACATGGCTTTGTGGTACCCATTTTGAAATTCGAATCGGCATGAAAAATACCATCTTGAACAATTCGGATTAAAATGTCTTTCATGTTTAAAAGAATAAGATCTTTAAGATGATTCCCCATAGGGTCCAATGTTAAACTACATGGCTTTGTGGTGGCCATTTTGGAATTCTTATTGGCATAAATAAACACCAACTTGGTAAAGAACCATCTAGTGATCATTCATGAACAGTTCCAGTTTAATTGTCTTCCATGCATCAAAGAAATCTTTAAAATCATTTCCCATAGGGTCCAGTGTTAAAGTATGTGACTCGGTGGCGGCCATCTTGGAATTCTGACCACAAAAGATTTTTCAGTTCTTTTCCCATAGGGTCCAATGATAAACTATGTCCCCTCGTGGCGGCCATTTTGCATGTCGGACCGACTTGTCGGATACAAGCTTAAAAGAGGACAATCCAAGGACTAAATGTACAATGATTGGTTCCATTTAACCCAATGGTTTTTAGGAAGATCTTTATAAATTAACCTTTTTTTACCAATCAGGGCCATGGTGGCCATCTTGTATGGACGGCGAAGCTGTCGGATACAATTCTGAAAGGCGACCTTCCAAGGATTATTCATGTAACGTTTGGCTCCAATTGGCCAAAAAGTTTCAGAGGAGAAGATTAAAATGTAAAAGGTACAGCCGGACACTGGACGATGGACGACGACGGCAATGATCCTTTGAATCAGCTTAGCTAAAACGGACTTTTCGTATCATCTTAACAGGACAGCCAGATACTTTTGATCTCGTTTGACCATTTTCCTGTTGATATATAATAAGATGGCTGGTTTATAAATGCTAAACAGTATCTAATCCTGCAGTTGCTATGTAATCAACTGAACAAACCCTGCAGCGTAAATATAATCTTTCATTATGCTAGGGGCAAAATTAACCTGCTCCTATGTAGAGCTGATGGCAATAGACGGTAAATGGTTGAATGCGGACCGCGTAGAGGACACCCAGCGCAAACTGAAATGTGTTTGTTTCTGTAAATTTGACAAAATGTGTCATTGCCTGATAAAAACAATATACGTACATTGTTGGCAATATAAAATTTATTCTTATTTCTGTGAAACGGGAGAGAACAGTTCACCAAAGAATTGCTTTTCGTTTCCCTCTATTTCTAAAGGTCGTGTAAATATTTTATATTTGGCGACAATATACCTACACGATTACTGTATGAACGTTCCAAATACGCTAAACTTATTGTAGATGCCAACCTTTCCGTACCTATTAAAAAATCGGTAGGTGAATATGTAAGTGTCTTGTCTGCATGGGAAGTACATCCATGTGTTTCTCTTACAAGGACAAGCTACGATGTTTTTTGGACAGGCGAACTTCATCCATCTACCACCTGTCCAATAGCTCAGAAAATATATTTTAGTACTCTAGCCTGCAACTGTGAAAGCCAATTAAACACCGGAATGAATTAACTGCAATATACATAATGAAAGGTACATCTTTTTATTGAAATGCTGTGTGGCACATACATATATATATACAGAAAAGTCATGTATAAGTACTTGGGGTACCTTTACATTATTTCTTTGATTTTATTACATTCATCTAAATTCAAAACATTCAACTGGACCTGGTAATATTTGTTTCACTGAGCAAAACTATTCAAACTTAGGAATGTTAAATCAGGCTTCTGCACCCGGCTTCAGCACCGTAAAACCTAAGAAATTCTTAAGTCTGATAAAATTCTTAACTAGAATTCTCAAGTTTTGATTGGTTGTCGTTCTGACGATCGTGAAAATTCTCAAATTTAAGAATATTTTTCCTTTATGGCGCGAAAGCAAGGTCTTGCATATAAATAATCTCAAACCATGGATGAATAAACCTATCAACTTTTATTAGTATTTCTTCCTTCCCTTTCGCTTCTCTTAAACCATCCTCACCCTGGCCCTTATACCTTACCCCACATAATACTGATGTTACGTTAATTGCCAAAATTAAGTCCATACAAATTGTCTCTTCTTTCGTAAAATACGTATGGCATGTAAAATAATCTAAGGGTTGACTTCAGTTTTTCGTGAAAACTTAAAACGTATTCCATTCTTTTCCTTGACACCTTTTTACCCATCCTCCCCTTTAGGTCTTACCTAACCCCGCCTAATATTAATATCATATTAATTGACCAAACCAATTAAGTCATTTCAAAGCGTCATCTTACCTGCATATTCTGTTAATCTCAGCACAAGGGAAACTCTATTCATCAGTTCTACATAAAAAGTTTTCAATCGAACACAAATTCATTTTTCCACTTCTATAAACAGTAGGACTCAGAATTACTCAAAATCCAGCGTTTTCAAAACTTGAGAGAACAGGCTGAAAGTTTTGCATTTTCAAACATGGCTTCTCTTCCCTGATTAATTACCCATCTGATCCTAACTTCCTCCTTAGGCTTTGAATGTCAAATCACATTGATTTGAAGTGAAAAGATTTTCAAATTAGTAAAGATATTTTATTCCTCCCGATCGTTAATGATCGTTCGTTATCAAAGAACTGATATTGAAATTAAACGAAGAAAAAGTTATTAATCGGATAAAATGAATTAACATTGAAAGGGAAAACCAGCATTCAATACAAAGATAACAGACTTCAATGAAAGAATGCATGGATTCCCTATTAAATATTTCTCCATAAATCAAGGGGTTCCATTATTTACTCGACGTAACAGTCTCATAGCACATTTATTCGCCAATGGTTTGATCCTATAATTTAACTCCGAATACAATGTTTCTTTTGAAATATCCGCGGAAACAACTAAGAACCAGACTTTCTGTTTATTGTGGAAAGACAACATATATCATTGGGCCGATTCGATTGGATTATTGAAAATAATACAAAACTATCTAAATGTGCACCGTCATTAATTCTTCTTTTCTCCGATTTCTTTGTTAGGGGGATAAATCGCATGTTTGATTTGGCTATCATAAATATAATTTTACACTTCCGTGCTGATAACGGTCTTTGTGAATAGTGTATATGACTTTTGCCCATTTAAATTCAGGCATTCACAATTAAAATATAAAGAACCTTCTTTCAAATGCGATGATTTTTTACGTCTTGTGGATGTAACATGGAATAACAACAGCGTCCGAGGGTACAGATTATACACTCGAATCTTTTTTTTTTTTCAATTCCATGCAAAACAAATTTCTTAATCCTGTAAAGTTTGAACTATGTTCTATACTCTTTCAATCACTGTTCTATACTCTTTCAATCACTGTTCTATACTCTTTCAATCACTGTTCTCCAATCTTTTTACTATCAGGACCAATTACTATCGTTTTTACTAGCCCTGTGTACCCCATTCGGGTGATACTGCGTTGAACTTTGTTCTGTTTTGGAATTACGCGTAAATCGTCTTTGGACGACAGTTTCATAAAGTGCAACAAAGACCAATGCCGGGTGAAATTAATTAAATATGCTGTTAACGGTTCTCAGAATGCTGCATTCCCATAACAACTTCATGAATTCCATTCACTGAATCGAGTTGACCGAATTCATGTGCGCATGTTCGCTTGCATGCATGGTAGTCACAATGCCTCAAAATCCAGAAAAAAACAATCCCGTTATCTCTTAGAACCGAACAGGCCAGTGTCCTAAGAATCTTAGAGTTCCGCGGTTGTTACGTTATGAACTTGACACTTTTTTCTGTATTTGTTGAATGACTTCACGTGTATTTGACAGACTCTTTCAGTATTTTAGTATATTTAAAGTGTTATAAATCACTAAGTACAAATAAAGCTCTCCGGCAATTTCAGTTCGGTTTCAAAGAACCTTTAAGAGGGTCTATATCCTAAAAATACCTTTTGAAATTACAAAATAGGGGACTCTTCAAAAGGTTTTTGAGTTTGATAATCTGGGTCTATCTTCATTTTCAAACATTTTTCAGCTATATGTTGACTATCAGACTGAGTGAGAAGAGGGGAAGAGTACAGATATCCACGTGACCGGTGAAATACTCAATCGTAAACCGTAAGTTATGTCCGAGCGGATACCGATCCTACGATACCGGCATCAGGTCGAGCGGATACCGAGCCTACGATAGCGGCGTCGGATCGAGAGCTGATACCGAGCCAACGATAGCGGCGTCAGATCAATTTCAGTGTGGTTTCAAAGAACCTTTATGAGGGTCTATATCCTATAAATACCTTTTTCAAATTACAAAATGAGGGACTCTTCAAAACGGAGTACGAAAAAGGTTTTAGGTGGGGTAGTCTGGGTTTATCATCATTTTGAAACATTTTAGCTATACTGAGTGAGAAGACGATAAGAGTACAAATATCCACCTGACTGTTGAAATACTCGACCATATATATAGGTATCTGGAAACCGTACGGTACGTGATGAAACTGTCCGAGCGGATACCGAGCCTACGATACCGGCATCAGGTCGAGCGGATATAAAGCCAACGATACCGGCATAAGATCGAGCGGATACCGAGCCTACGATACCGGCGTCAGGTCGCGTGGATACCGAGCCTACGATACCGACGTCAGGTCGAACGGATACCGAGCCCCAACAATATCGGCGTCAGGTCGGGCTAGTGGTCACGAGTCAGTGTCCATAGCCATTCGGCCACTGTTGCACCCCTGTCACCTATGCACAAGGTTTTTCCACACTTGTATTATTTCCGTTACATGTATCTTTAAACTCTTCAGAGCAGAAATAAGATTCGTAAAGTAATCCATATCTTAAACAAATTTTTACTAACAAATTTTACATATATGGTTACATTGTAATAGTTTGACGTGAAAATTCAAAACATATCGGTTCGAAATAAATGTAAAAGTAACTTTGTATCACCTATTACTTCTTTCCTGGGAATTTTTTAGCCGGCCACTTCTTTGCCATGGAACCTTTCAGTAAGCCATTTTGTCCCGGAAGACTTTTCACCTAGTTAGTTAACTGGATAAGTGAACAAATTTCCGAACATGCCCATTAGATGTTTGCAGTAGATATACACTGTCTCTCGCTTGTTTCTGAGAAGATTTCTAAATGTTTTCCCGTAAATCTTATGTTAAATTATATCCCACAGTGACAAACGTCTTGGATTTCCAATCAACATAAAAAACTACAAGTACAAACTTAGTACAAAGCGATCCAATAATCATTCATTGTCTTTCTAGTATGGAGAGGAAATGTTTGGAATTTAATGTCACCCCATTCCTAATAAAGTTCCTGAAAAACGACCTCTTTTTGCTTTCCCACATGGACCTACATTACATGTTAAACTATGTCCCATGGCGGTGGTCATCTTGAATTCGAATTAGTCAAAACTTTTGGTAGAGAACTATCCAAGAAACATAATGAGCATTTCTAGTTTTATTTCTGAGACGAATATTAAATCATGTTCCATGAAGGCGGCCATCTTTATTTCGATGGACAGAAACTTAGTGCAGGTCCATCCAAGAAACAATCAAGAAAAGTCGTTTTTATGTATATCTTCGTTCTAAGCAGATATTTGCATGTATTTCCCATTGGATCCTATGTTGAACTTTTTCCTACTGTGGCGACCATCTTGCATTTCAAATGAACAGAGAAAAAACAAATATAATCGATGATCAATTCATGAAATATTAATTTAATTGTCGTTCTTGTTTCTGAGAAGCAGATCTTTCAACGTGTTTCTCATAGCCCTCCACCGTAAACGAAGATCCCTTATGACAGCAATCTTGGACGTCTGATCGGTATGCGAATTACAAACTTGGTATATGACTGTCCAAAACAAAATATTTCAGAAAGGTTTCAGTTTTATCATCCATCTTGTTTCTGAGATAAAGTTCTCTTAGTATTTTTAATATAGGATCCTGTTAAAACTATGTCCCGCGGTTGTAGCCACATTGGATTTCTGATCGGCAAGAAAATTACAAAGTGGGTACAAGATCATCAACAAATTCAAAACCATTTCAACTTGGATTTTCAATCGGTACAAAAATTACAAATTGCAGAATGAAAATTCAAGATAGTTACTAGAGGTTCATTCAGTGGTCATTCAAGAACAATTTTGGTTTAATTGTCTCTGTTGTTTCTGAGAAGATCTTTAAATGTTTTTCCCATAGAGTTCTAAGTTAAACTATACCTCACGGAGGCGGCCATCTTGAATTTTAATTCTGCACAAAAGTAACCAACAAGATAATGGACCATCTACCGATCATTGAAAAACAGTTTATTCTTAATTGTCTTTAGTGTTCATGAAAAGATCGTTTAATAGGACTCTATATTAAACTAGCAAACATGTATGTCCCGTTGCGGTGACAATCTTGAGTTTCAGATCAGCACAAAAATTGCAGTCTTAGTACAAGGAAAATTTTTATACACTTGTAGTTTGATCGACTTTGTGGTTTCTGACCAGAAGATCTTTAAAATTTCAGCCAATCAGAATGCATTTTAACCCTGGCGGTCATCCTGCATAAAATCTGCAGAGGATAATCCAAGGAACATTGTTGCCAAGTTTGGTTCCATTTGAATCAGTGATTTTCGGAGAAGATTGCTACCTGAAAAGTGAAAAGACGACAGATGACAGACGACGAAAACGGACGCAGAGTGATGGCAATAGCTCACCTTACTCTTCGGAACAACTGAGCTGAAAAAAGGAAAATGAAACTTAAACGTATATTTGTTACCTTTTCACTTTTTCGATCAATATTCATACAGGAATATCACAATAAAAAGGAAAATCCACACTGCGCATGCTTATCATTAATTCTTCATCTTTCGCGATAATCAAAAACCAGCATCTGATTGAATACATGTGAATAGAATGAAATTTCGATTTTCTTCTAGCATAAATCTCTTATATTTCAAAAGACAATTTTAAAAAGAGCTATACATAAAATCTTCTCGTCTTGTGCTCTTAATATAATCTCATTTACGAAATGTACAAGTCTACAAATCGTTTGAATGGAATTAATTAGAGAAAGATCGAGATCATATGATTTGAGGACATCATGTATTGTCCCAGTATTCTATAGCTTTTTATCTCTACGGAAATGAAATTTCGATGCCTAAAATGGCGAAAAATCAACATCTCCAAAAGCTAGATGTGGTCATTGTTTATTTTCTAAAGGCTTTTTAAATGCTCAGCTGCAGAATCTTAACTTAACGGCAGAGCTGTTGTCTAGGGTTTCAATAGAATATCTGCGTAGGTTGTCAAGTTTGATCTCCGATTTTACAGAAAAAAAATCATATTTTACAAAAATAAAGCTGTTGTCCACAGCTGCAAAATTTTGTACAGCATTGTGATTACATTTACCTCTGGAAATAATATTTTGGTACGAAACTTTTAAGTGAAAACGTACATTAGTAGCTTTGGTGAGGTCGAAGCAAAATATCTGGAGATCCTCCTTTAGATTCTTCGTGATGTTTGGTATCTCAGAAGCGATTAACAAGTATATAAACATGGTACACGTAAAATATGTCTTATGAAGCTATAAAAGAATCTTACAGTCAAGATTTCTTAGTTCACCCCCGAGTCAAGGGTTTTTAACTCCACTTTGCTCCCCACAAACCATTGAATGATTACATAAGCAAAATGCTAGTTGCACGCTCGCTGTCTCCCTTTATGGTGTGTGTGTGTGCGTGCGCGCGCGCGCCAAAAATGATGGTCAACAAAAGTGTTCGATACAAAGACCGTTACGGGAGCTGAATTCTGATTGGTTGGCATGAGTCTTGATGAAGAAAAACAGCTGAATTCTGATTGTTTTAAATGAGCCTTGATGAAGACCATGCAGGAATTTAAAAAAACTTTTTCTGTCAAGGGTTTGTGGGAAACAAATAGACTCAGAAGTCTTTTAACGGAAAAATGCTATAACAACAGGTGTTATGTACGTCAAAAAGTTCAGAGTTATTATGTAAATCCAGTGACAATGTGGAGTATAGATGATTATGGCTCCATTGTATGCGGTTAGTGAAAAATGAACTAACATACGAAAATGTTATGAGGTCAATGACCAAGAAAAAGAGCACAAGTTCAAAAGAAGTGTCGCCGCTATAACATCACCCTAAACAGCGTTTGGAGTAAACGTACTTACTCAACAGAACTGCAGTTACAGAAAAAATGGATATGTTCAGACACGAAGGACTAAAGCCAACACTGCTGCTGTGGTCAAATGCAGACCTATATTTTATACCCAGATGAACTATAGATATCATTTAAAATATGCAGGCTTAACCAGGAACTATGTACAAGGACCCTCTGAAATATGCTCTTTTAATTCTTTCTTTCTCCTTTTGTGTCACTTGTCAAAAAATTTGGGGTGCCCGCACGCACTTAGCAGGAATTTCTGAATTCGCCTCTGAAATCTGTAATATGAAAACGCATGTAAAACTGGACTCCCTAACAAGCACTGTTTAATCGAACAAGGCAGATTTATATTGTGCAAAATTTGTGTTTATCATGCGAATTTTGAGTTTGTTCTATAATTCCGAAATAATTTCCCGTGCAGTAGCTTTCATGTCGCAGGCGAATGTGATCCGATGTTTCAAAATAAGTGGAACCATTTTAAAGAGAGAAGATTATCTATGACAGATTACTTAACCGTGTTTCAGGCGATCAATTTAGAAACTCAAGAATAGGGAAGTAATCATTGACAAATGCCGAAACTACATGAATTGGTCTACTGAAAAGAACAAATTGTTGTTAGTTTTTTCGTTATATGAAAGGAAAGAACCATTTGATTTTTAGGAAGGGGAAGGGGTGATGAAATTGTTGATTATATATTTTCTTTTCAGATATGATTCGGTGACGGATATTTTTTCACAAATTTACGTCAGGAATCTTTTATCTATTATTATTATTTGTTGTTACAATTTTATTTCATTTCAGACATTCAGAATTTTAACAAAGGACGTTTACGTACAAGCTAAAAAGGATAGATGTCCATACCCTTCACTGCTGATCTTGATTGTTCTATTTTATCTGTTTTTTATCCCCGCACTTTCTGAAGAAAGTTCGGGGATATTGTAATGGGCCCGTCCGTCTGTCCGTCTGTCCGTCCGTCCGTCCGTCTGTCCGTCCGTCCGTCCGTTAGCAAACCTCGTCAGTGGAACTCCTCGTTCATTTTTTGTTGCAGGTCTTTTATTT
>JAOXYJ010000012.1:1115069-1128377 GCA_028566555.1 Lithophaga nigra
CGACGACGACGACGACGGACGACGGACGCCAAGTGATGGCAATAGCTCACATGGCTTTCAGCCAGGTGAGCTAAAAAAATATATTTCTGGTTAAGGATCTTCCAATGAATATTTAATCCAAAGCCGTTCCAAGAAGGTGATATTCAAAGGTATTTCCCATAGGTCCAATATTAAAACTATGTTCCATGTTGGAGACCATTTTGGAATTCCGGTTGGCAACATATAGGTAAAGGACCTTTCAATTAATATTTATGGATACGTTTCCCTTCAACAGTCGTAATGGTTTCCAAGAAAATCTCCAAATGTATTTCCGATATCTGTTCCACAGTGGCGGCCATGTTGGAATTCCGGTCGGCATCAAAAAAAGTTTTGGTAAACGATCTTTCAATGAACATTCATGGACATGTTTGGGTTTAACTTTCATAGTCATTTCCAAGATCTTCAAGTATTTCCAATTAGGTCAAATGTTAAACTATGTTCCGCGGTGCTGTCTACTGGCATCAAAAACACGGTTTTTGGCAGATCTTCCAATGAACATTTATGGACATTTCAAAGAAAAATATCTTCAAGTGTATTTCCCATAGGGTCCAAAGTTGAACCATGCTCCACGGTGGCGGCCATCTTGGAATTCCGATCGGCATAAAAAAAAACACGGTATTAGTAGAGGACCTTCCAATAAACATTCATGGACATGTTTAGCTTCAACTGTCGTAGTCCATTCCAAGATCTTCAAGTGTATTTCCCATGGAGTCAAAATGTTAAAACCATATTACACGGTGGCGGCCGTCTTGGAATTCCGATCGGCGCCAAAAACAGTTTTGGTACAGGCCATTCCATAAACATTTATGGATATGTTTACCTTTAACTGTCGTAGCTCTTTCCTCTTCTATAAAGATTGTTTTTCGTTTTGATCGGCCACGGCCTTTTGATTGGCTGAATTTCAAAGATAAGGAAGTACACTGCTGATGGAATTGTTTTATGGTATGAATGATCCTTGGGTGGTCATCTATTGTCCAAGATGACAAAGTGTAGCACCGGACCCTATGGGAAATGCACTTGAAGATATTATGTCTTCCAATGCACTTTCCTGCCAAGTTGGTTCTATTTGGCCTAGTGGTTTCTGAGAAGATTGAAATGTGAAAGTTAACGCCGGACTGACGACGGGCGCCAGGTGATGGCAATAGCTCATATCGTCCTTCGAAACAGTCGAGCTAAAATCAATTTTCAAATGTCCAAATACTACCACTTTGCTATGCCCTAACGACAAAAAGTCAGGGCAATTTTGGTCATCGATCATCGTCGGGAACATACGATTGACAAAGCTACATTCCTCCGTTGTATAAAAATATACAAGTCAGTATGGTTATTCACAAATTCAGGCCGACATTTTTGAAATAAATTTTGAATGAAAATAGAACCTAAAAACTATACGCTACCTATGATCGAAGCTTTCTCATTTTTGAAATACAAAAATATATTTTACACATAGTCTATATATCATGTATACTAACTCATCCTAACGTTTTAATAAGAATATTTGAAGTTTGTTTTATACATATAAAATTATGCATCTATGTTTTCATGTCCGAATTCATTCTGAAAAGAATTGCATGTTGCGGAAATCGCATCAAATGTCTTACTGCAACCTTTGTAGTGTAGCATGCACTTCTAGTTCCATGCGAATTTTACATCATTTTCATACTTCAAAGGCGTAATCCTGGAAAGTGATTGCATGGTACAACCCGCTGTACACATCGTTGCCTTACTACCGCTTATCAAACCTGGAAATTAATCACCTAATACTATACGGGGAAGCTGTGCAGTGTATTTGTTGCATAGTATTTTCCGCCTACTTACATTCGCATTACATCTTTTCTCTATTTTCATTGAAATCATTCATAGATATATTTAGTCTTCAGCTATTTCTCGTGAATTACTGTCGTTATAATTGTTCTTAATCAGTTCGCCAAGGTTTGCAATTAAAATTGAAAATTTATACACCATCTTCGAGATCAGAAATATTGTAATCCATGCAGATACATTTCCATCACACCTGGCATTTCCTTCAATCTCCAAAGTTCAAGAAGTATTATCTCCGACTGCTTAAACCGATCGGATCTGATGATATTGGTAATCGCAAGCATCTCTCCACAAATGAAAGCATAATAGCATTATTAAAGTGGAAAATCCATTTCCGATGTGCGACTCGTGGTCGTATGCAAATAACTGCTCGCGTTTTTTTTTCGCTGAATGACTATAGACGCACGACAGCTATATCCCTGAAATTTTCACGTCAGAACGGTAAATTCCAAGCTGCTGTTCACAGTATAACCTAATAACATCAACAGCGATTCTCTGTTTGAAAAAGTTACTAAAGTAGGAAGTTTAATTGAAATCCAGTTCGATATTTATGGAGATGCGATGCCACGAATATTGAACTGGATTTCAATTTCTTATTTGGGGTAGAAAATTTTAAACATTTTTCCGTATATGTCGCTTAATACTACACATTTTCATCGTGGGGTTAGCTCGATTCCTTTTCACGTTCAAACCTCATTCAAAATGCCAACTCAGTATATCTACTTACATGTAGCTGGTGAGAAAATTTAACTTAATTACCACGCTTCCTTTTTTCCCCTCAATTCGGCTGACTTTGAGAAGTTTTTTTTATCACATCTGCCAAATATTAGAAGATTTAAAATGTAATCGTTTATGGCAATTTGTTCACAAGTCAATTTTTTTAATTGACTGGATGGTCTCCCCTTTTCTCACTTTTCCACCGCATAAAGGACTATAAAGCTCACAGATGAATTCTTCTTCGATAATCACTGTACTGAAAAAATATATATCAACTTTGATGTCCAATATTTCCATATTGAACATACCGGTAATTTGGGTAAAGACATAAGGGTGAACACACTGATGGGGCTCGTTGGCAATTCAACCGAACTTTATAAAAGAAACCACGAATCATGGTAATGTAGCATTTAGGCTAACGTGTTGCTCCCTGACATGTGGGTATTGAGAAGATATGGTAATCATGAAATTTATCCCCCTTCCTAATAAAAAAAATGATCAAGCCACTGCTACCTTCAGATGACATCAGTTAGGCTGACATGTTGAATGTGTTGTGATAGAAATGTTGATGCATGATGCGGGATCACAGAGAAACAGGGCTAATCATAAAAATGTTACTCTAATTTTATAAAGGAAGTCTTTGGACCCTGAAATGATGTCAGGCTGACATGTACATTCACCGATGGACGCATGGACCAAAATATTGTTGCCCAATAATGTGTGCTTTCGAGAAATGCTTTGATGCAAAGCTACCACCACTGCAATCAAAAAGCATGCCTATAATTTACCTTTCATGATTGACATTGTACATGAAAAGTCACATACACAAGTAGAAGTTTTCACTGATGTCTTCCCTCAGCTTGTAAAACCTGTACCAATTCTAACTAAAACATTAAAGTAATCCCAGTCTGAAATTTATAAACCTTTTTCCTGCACACCCCACCCAAAAAGGTAAAAGCTATACATAAACTAACAGCCTACATCTAGCATGTTTTTCAATGTTTTCCTACAAAAATTCTTATCCATGTTTCTTTCCAGTAATAGCAATCAATGGTATACACAACGAGTTGTTTCATAAATACTGATTAACAGAAGAAACTGCATACTCTTCTTTTCAATTGGTGTTAAATGCTGACTTAAGCCCAAACTTCTAAAAACCTAAGGTGAGGCTTATTAAACAGTATTAAACAGTGAACCCTAATATTCTAATTGATGCAAAATCAAATCTTGAAACTTCTGTAATATCTGGACAAGGTAATTTGTTCCAATGCAGTAAAAGATGTACAGGAAATCAGTGATAATATCAGAGGACCAAAACTGAACATGAGATCTGAATTATAAAATTGACCAGACAAAATATTAATGGATGTTTTATTGATAAGTGTTCTTATCCTTGTCTGTACCAAGTATTAAATTTAACAACTGTATACGATAATTATGGTGATGAATTATAAAGCACAGGTGTCTGATTTGGGTAGCTTTATTCAGTTTGGGTACCCTGACCATATGTTCTGTCATAAATATTGGTTTGCAAAGGGGAGCATACAATTAAGACTTTGGAATTTTTTTTCGTTATGAAAGCTTTCATTTTGAAGTATATGATGAATTTTTTTAAAAACTTGTGAAAGTAAAATATTGTTCGTTTTCAATGGAGTGCAGAATTCAACAACACCTTCCTGTGCATTCAGTGCTTAATCAGAAATTTTCCAAATACAATATTGGCATTGCGTTTAAGATCACTTTTACTTGGAATTTAATATTAAAAGCAGTAAATGAAAAATGAGAAAGCTAAGACAATAAAATATTTCCTTCTCAAGCACTTCCTCACTGATTTTTCCCCGCTAAATAAACATTTCTGAGTACTCGGAGGAGTAAACAGTTCAATGTCTGTGGAATTGTCAATGTATCATCCTCCTTTCCTAAAAAGAAAGAAATTGGGCTCCATTAATATGGAAAGCGGTGGCCTAAGAAGCTAAACATTTCTTTGCATAACCTGAGGAAGAAGATGGAAATTCTATAAAAAGAACTCTTTCACTCCATTTTCACTCATTTGAATTGGCAAATTTTATGCCTTAAATTTGAATCAATTACAATGAAAAAGCATTTATTTGCACATTAACAGTGACCAGTATAAACTATTTCATTAACATGATTTAAAATGTAATTTCTGGTCATATGAACACAATAGTCAACCTGACATACTTCCTGTCCCACAAATTAACACTTTATACTTACAGTTTGGAACTGCTTGAAATAACAAACATTTGTAACAACTAACAATGAATATTTACACAGCTTATGAATATTAAACAGTATCGTACATGTACAAAGACTTCACAATTTCTTTAAAAAGTTAACCTTAAAAATTATTACTTTCATATCCAATATTTTAAAAGTAAAACATGAACAAAAAAAAATCTGTTTTCATTGAACAAACAAAACAATCTGGAATTCTGTCTTGTCACATACTCCAACATATAATAATAAAAATATTGATAGCACTTTTTTCAACACTCTTCATACATCAGAAATTTCTGTGTCACTAGGGTATGTACTAGTAATAAAGTCATCTAATCAGAATACAGGTCTCAGCATAAATCCATACAAGAATATTGGCTAGGATTTGAATTAGGAATCACTCATAAATTCCAAAATAATGTACACTTCTAACACAAGAATGATAATCCTTTCCACTAGTCTGACTCGCATTCATCTAAAACTTCAAAATCACTGCCCATATCCATACTTATCCCACTGGCATCACTAGCACCATCTGAAATAGCCGTTGAAAAATGTTTCATTTTCAATCATCTTCTTCAGTGAGTTTTTATAAAAGCAATATTCATTTTTATTTTAAAACTAGCCTTGATTGTTATTTTCCTGTTATTTAAATGATCAATTCTACTTTATTTTTTAAATAGTGTCTCGCTTGCAGAATGTACTTGGTCTGTTTTGTTTCTGCAATGTTTTAATTAAAAAATTTTTTTTCTAATTTTTCATTTTTATTTTCACTAGCCTAAACAAACGGAAGCCATTGTGTCTGGAAATCTGGTGCTATATTTTTGAATTTTTAGCCAAAGAACCTCCCACTTTTTTTATTTTTGGTAAGGGATGGGAGATGGACTGAAAACAAGAACGAAATGTAAATTCAATTTTCATTCTTTCTCTAGTTTTATACAGTTGTTTTGACAAGAACTTTGTTCGATGGAAAAGTATGTCAAGATAAAAGTCTTACAACGAAGTAATTATGAATTGAACTAAAGTAATACATTATTGGAAAAACCAGAAGAAATAAAACATGAAAAAAATGGTGAGCTGTTCACAAGTTCATTGTAATTTTCTCAAATTATGAATGCTTCAACTCTGAATTATCTTACCGTCAACAGCTATATCTTTACAATCAAGAATTTCGGTTTCTGCTGCATCTTCAAAAGCAGATGACATAACAACCATATCTGCAGTATCCTGGCTGCTTTCATCAATGTTTCCACTGGCACTGAGTTCAGTACTTTCATCTTTCATGTCAACATCTTCAGCAATGCCTAAAGTAATGTCTTCTTTTTGGCTGGTATCCATAGATTTTACTGCACTAGATTCTACTGGTTGTCCTTCACTCTCGGTAGCCAATGTTGACATTTCATTCCCAGATGTATCAACACGCGACAAACTGTCAATTGCTTCCAGAACAACATCTATTTTTATTTCACTTGTAGAACTTGCATTGTCAGAATTGCTGGCAGCATCATCTTGGAAAATTTGAGATCTTTCGATACTACCAAAATCTAAATCAACTAAATCAGATGCATTGGTATTTTTATTACTTTCAAAAGAAGGGTCAATTGATACAGATATTTCAGGTTTCATTGACAAATTGAATGTTTCTAGAGTGTCATTGTTTAATTCAAGACAAACTGGTGTATCTGATTGTATTTCCTGAGCATCAGATTTTGAATCGCCATCATCTGATATTGAAATTACGTCCCCGTCTATAATGTCACTGACTGACTGATCAACTATTGTTTTTATATCGTGTTCATTTTTTGCAACATTTTGCTCTACATTCAATGTTTCTTCCTGATTGTCTTGCTTCTCTGCTTCAGTAGTTTGTACATTTTCAACTGAATCTACAGATCCACTGGAGCTGTCTACACTAATAAAATCATCCAATTCAAGTGGTAAAATGTCAGTTTCGTCTTCAGTAGGGTCAGTAGCTGTATCCAATGACTGTTCATCAGGAGCCACTTTACCATCATTCTCATCATTGTCTAATATAACAATTGTATTATCATTATCATCATCATCATTTTTTTTTGTGGTTCCATTGTCTATTCTAGTATCAAGCTGCTCGGTTTTTGTTTCAACCAAATTAGTACATTCCATCATTTCTGACGCATTTTGACCAACACCTTCAGTTCTTTCTTGTGACTCCTGACGAATCTCATATTCACTGTTTTCCATATTTTCTATCTTACTTTCTTTCCCTGCTAATGTTTCAAGTTCATTTGCAGATGTAAGTTTTGAAGATTCTAGTACACTGATCTCGTTATTATCTTTTTTATTTTCAATTTCAATCCTGATCTCATCTTCTGTATCTAAATCAATTACTTCTGATTCAAACTTATTATCAGTCACGGCAATCTCATGTGTGTCATTGTTCTGAGCAGTAGCCATAATGTCCGTTTTATCTTTTTCAGATATATTTGTTGTGAATTCAACTGGTTCTTCACGGGTGTGTTCAGTTTGCTTTTTTGTACTTGATCTCCCCCTCCTAGGTGATTTCGTTTTAGTTTCAACCTCAACTGCTTCAGATTTTTCTTCAGTTTGTGAGTTCTGTTTATTATCAGTTTGAACAGAAGCAATTTCCTGTGCATTACTGTTCTGATCAATTGTTGAAGACTCTACGTCATCATGACCTAAAATACTTCTTTCCTTCTCCTCTTCTTCCTCTCCTCTGGAAACTGGTTCTTCAACTTCACTTTCAGTTTGTTTTTTTGCACTAGATCTTCCCCTCCTAGGTGTTTTCTTTTTAGTTTCTATCTCAGTAACTTCTGGTTTCTCTTCAGTTTGTGTGTTTTGTGTATCATTTTGACTGGAGGTAGCCACCTGTACATTAGTGTCTGGATCACCTGTCGACACTTGTAAGTCACTTGAAATTTTTGCTGTCATTTCCTCTTCTCCCTCTTCACTATGTACTGGTTCTTCAACTTTCTTTTCCGCTTGCTTTTTTGTACTTGATCTCCCCCTCCTAGGTGTTTTCTTAGTTTCAACCTCAGGTTGTGAATTTTGTTTTTCATTTTGAAAGGAAGCAGCTTCTTGTATATCAGTATTTGGATCATCTGCTGAAATGTCCATGTCATCATGACCTGAAATATTTGTTGCTACGTCTTCCTCTTCTTCAATTTCACTTTCATTTTGCTTTTTTGTACTTGACCTTCCCCTTCTAGGTGTTTTCCTCGTTCCACCTCTACCACGGCCTCTTCCTCTTCTACGTCCTCTTGTTGGTTTTGTAGGAATCTCTTCCTCTTGTTGCAAAGAATCATCAATAGAAGAAATTTCTGTTGTAGCAACATCATCTGAAAGAGACTTCTCCATCACTTCTACCTGGATTTCTTGTTCAGTTTGATCAGTGTTATCTTCTACCTTCCTTTCATCTACAGTGTCAGAATTATTTGTGTGTACAGCTATTAATGATGCTACACATGATTCATCACTTGATTTAACAGGCTCTGCTTCTGGTATATCAACAATATCTGATTCTTTCAACTCGTCAGAATCATGTGCTGGTTGAGATTCTCTTGCTTCCTCTGAATGCTCATCAACTACTGTTTCAACATTTGTACCTTGTAAATTTTCTACTGCTGACAAACCATCATTATTAACATCTTTACTATCTACAGTTTTTTCAACAGAAATGGCTGACTCAGTTTTATTATCTACAGTCTCTGACACTGGAATTTCCTCCTTAGAGTCTGGCACATTCTCAGATATTCCCTGTTGTTCATTAACCTTTTCTTCATCATTTTGCTCAGCTTCACCTTCTGATTTGTGTTTTTCCTCTGGCACCACACTTTCAGTGTCACCAGTCTCTGCATTGTCTGATGTAGTCGAAGTTTCTTTAATGCTGTTTTGTTTTGGAACCATTTCTGCTTTATCATCTTCTTCATCTTTTCTGAAGTCACCTTCTTCAGCATCAGAAATATTCTCCAGTTCCATTTTCTCCATGCTCTGAACTTCAGGTTTTTTACATGTCTCCTCACTGTCTACCTCCATTTCATCATCAGAATCTCCAACTTGATCCAAAACATTGGCCTCATCATTAAAATCAAAATCGTCAAATTCATCTACTTCACCTACTTCATCAACGGTCATGATGTTACCTTCCATTTCATCATTGCCAATTTCTGATGAGCTAGATATATTTTCTAGTTCTTCTTTTCTGTCATTATTGTCCTCTATTTCAGAGTCACTTGAAACATTTTCTAAATGTTCTCTAATGTCAGTCTCAAATTTCTCAGAAGAACTTGATATATTTTCCAGTTCTTGTTCATCAGCAGAAAAATCTGATGCACTGTCTACATTTTCATATTTTGCGTTAGCTTCTTCATCATCAGAAATAGAAACTATATCCACATGTTGATGTTTTGAAACATATTTTTCTTGAGGTTCTCTCTTTGCTTTTTTATTTCTATCTGATGTTTTCTTTGTTGGTTTGCTTTTTTTCGTTGGTGAACGAATTTCTGAATCATCTTTTTTCACCTTGGTTTGTTGAGTTGGGGACTTCTTTTTTGTTTCCTTTGTCTCCTTTTCCATATCCACATTAACCAAATCATGTAAGTTACCTAACTCTCTAGTTCTAAGTGATGTTGGTGATGTTTTTTGTGCTTGTGTCTGCTGAATTCTGGTAGATGATCTGCGTGTTTGAATTACTTCTATAGTATTTTCCTGTGTAATTGGTTTTGGTTTTTCTTTTTTAACCCCCAACACTTCTATAGGATTGCCTTCATTATCAGCACTAATAGCAACTTCCTTCACATTTTGTCCAGCTTTTCTTGGCGACTTCCTTTGCCCTTGACTTGCCACATTCTGAGTCACAGACAGAACTTCAATTTTAGACATTTTTTCCTCCTCATTAGTGGTAGGACAAACAGCTATATCAACATTTTCAGATTTTCCCTGTGCTACCTCAGTGCTTTCAGCTATAACTTTCACATCTGCTAATTTTTCATCATCAGTCTTCACTTCTTCAACAACTCTCTTATTATCATCTTTGTTAATACTTGTTTCTACATCATTTGTTTTCAAAGTCCCCTCACTGGTTTTCATTTCATTATGATCCTTTTCTTTATCAACATTTTCTTTTTCAGTTTCATTATTTACATTTTCATCTTTTGTTTTTTCAGTTTCTTTTTCCTTTTTCTTATTTTCAACTTCTGTGTCACTTTCTTCAGAGGGAGAGTCAATGGAAATGACAACAATATCATCAGCTTTGGCTCGATCAAGGGGAACAGGTTCTTTTACTGCATGTTCTGTGGATTTAGGAGCATTATCCACTCTTTCCTCCTCCTCATCAGATAGTAAAGTGACATTGGCCTCTGCGTCAATTTCAACCAAATCACTTCCCTTAGTTTCTACAGCCTGTTTTTCATCTGTTGATACTACAACTTGTTTATCATCTGAGAAAAATAAAGTATACATTTCATCTGAGGTTGTTGTTGCCATTTTGTCTTTATTTTCAGCTGGCAAGGATAGATTTTGAGATGGAGGTGGTGGTGGCTTAATTTCTGCAACAGGTTTAGATTCATCTGGATTTATAGCTAGCATTTCTAAATCTTTCTTCTCACTGTCAACATGTTTGTTTGTCTCAGTTTTGGGTTCTTCCTTCTCCTCTTTCTTAGCAGAAACCTTTGTTAGAAGATTTTCAGCTGTAATGAGTTTTATATTTTTACTAGCATCATTAACAACAGGAATCTTCTGATTTTCACCAACAGTAATAAAATCATCAAGAGAAGGTGGTTCTTGATTATCAACAGATGGCTTCCTAGGTGGTTCTGCTTTTGCCTGTTGAACTTTTTGCTCTTTGGACACAGGTGTCCATGGTGGCAGAACAGGATTTTTCTTGAGTGGAGGAGTAGATTGATTTGGTTTAATTCCTGTTTTGTTAAGTATGTTTATTTGTATTTTCCCTTTATCTTTCTCTTCCTCATTTGAAACTTTTTTGTTTTGTGCTGACTTATCCTGTTGTCTAGATTTCATATGCTGGTCCCAAATTGCCTGCATCTTTTTCTTTTGCTCCAGTTTTTTAGCCTCCTCATCTGGATCTTTTTCTTTTGGTTTCTCCTCCTGTTTTTGCACAACCTTCTTTTCTACTGGTTTGTCCTGATTTTTTTCCTCATCTTTCATTAGCGACATTCCAGCAGCCTTATCCAAATTTAATCTTTGTTCATAAAATGGATTTTCTTTTAAATGATCCTGAAAGTAGATAACACCATATGAATACCATAAGGTAATTAAGCTGAATTTTTTTCACTATATATAAAACCAAATGCATCACAAAATCTTACAAAAATACAAATTTCTCTGGTGTAACAAAAACCAAATTCATCATAAAAAAATGGTCTTTTTTTAATATCCATGATGCATTATCACTGAACTTGAAAATTTAATAATAGAAAATTGCTGACAAAACTTTCGATTTTGCATAGTTAAAGTTCAGTATATATACAATCTGTCATTGTACTCATGTGGTGTATACATTCTACAACTACTTTTTTAAAATGGTATCCACACAACAGTTGGTATTATAGTTATTACACACACTGCATTTGATATTCATCTTCACCACTTAATTTTCTTACTTAATTCACTAAAACAGTTCTTAATCCCATATTACTGGATACATTTATAGTTACAAATATTTTGTCAAGATATAAACTAATTTAAACATGTTTATTTCTTTACCAATAAAGCAGTTAAATGTCGCAATTTTTTAAATTCTAGCACATCTTATGACAAAAATCAAGTATATTTAACTTTCACATAAGTGCATCAACATCGATACTGACATGGCTCTATATAATAAACTGAGATTTCTATCACAGAAGTTTATAATTTCCATGTCAGATGTAAATGGATTAGTAACACAAAATTCCTGATTAGTATCAATTAAATGTAAAGGCTGTATTAAACTTCCGTTTTCCTTTTTTTATCTAATATATGTAACTGGACAACAAACTGAACTAGTTCTATATGTTTCTATGACTGCTGCAAATATAGTGGAAACCAAGTTTTCCAAAAATTACACACCAAATGTAATCTTTCTTTCTTACATTTTACGGAATGTTGTGTAACAGATGTCTACTATATACTTACATAAGACCATACATGTACAAATATTTTGTATTACCTGATACTTGAGATAATGGGATTCAGTTTTTATATGGTGTTCAGCACTAATGTCATCACCAGCATACTCCTTACACAATGTACAATAGTATCCTTTGATAGCCATGAAAAATTCTTGTCCTGAAGATAAACAAATCACAAACTCACGATCAATAATTATCTAATAAAATAAGCAAAGAAAGCAGTTTAGTATATCTCCGACTGGACAAATGAGGCACATGGAAGTAAGCAGGTTGGGTATGATTTTAATAAGCATTTTTCAAACGGATCTTATTATATGCAAAAAAATCTCTTCAGATCTTGTATGATAGGAAACTTTTTATATACATTCTCGAGAATGCGGGACAAAAAAGGAAATATGCAATTACTGTGGATTCAATATTATTCGTGGTATACCAATTTTCGTGGATTTTGTGGGACAGGTGAACCACGAAATCAATTTTTGGTTATTTTGTAAGCAGAAAACAGTAAACCACAAAATTAAGTACCCTTGAAACTAAATTTTTTTCTAGAACAACGAAAATTGGTACCCATGAAAATAAATGAATCCACAGTACCCATCATTATAAAGATTGTTGTCTGCATAGCTGTTACAAGTCAATATAATAATTGTATTCTACGATCTTGGCAATCTTAAGTGGAAATTTTCAGAAAAAAATACAAATTTAGGACAATTTCAAACATACGCATTTAGAACATAAATCTATACTTTGGACTATAAACCTTAAGAAAAGTAATCACCAATTTGGGCATTCTATATTGAATCAGTTATAACTGATAATTATTGAAAGTACATTGTTAGTGTTTATTACAAAACTAACATGGAAAATTTTCATGGTTTAAAATTATTAGTGTCACTAGTTCAAGTAATAAAGACAATTTATTTAGGGTCTTGTGAAAGCTTGTTACTCCCTTACACATGTGCATAGCAGAATATAAACGTAGTGTATTAACATTCTAGTGTTAATTTAAGATCTTATACTGTTTTGGCAAATTTATTTAAGAAAATGTTTTTCACAGCAGCATTAAAGACAAATCACACTATTGTTTACGCCCATTTATCTTCGTGTCACTATTGTGCCGTCAGTATATAGTGACGTCATCTGACGATATATGTTTCAACAGGCCCATCTCTGAAACGTCTCATCAACAAAATGTTTTTGTTACACAGAAGCTACACTGTATTTTCTGCGAAAAAAAAAAAGTCTTCAACTTTTCAAAATAGTTTATGTCAAGTACAGTGATTTTCATTTGTTCCATAAATCAAGCTTCTCTTTAAAAACGAAATATGTCACATTTTTTGTATAAAATAGATAAATGATAAATATG
>JAOXYJ010000012.1:1261387-1271772 GCA_028566555.1 Lithophaga nigra
TATTTGATTCTTTTGCATATAAATATCTTGGAAATTAAAAATATGAAATTACCACTAAATTAATAATACTGGTAATGTCCGTCCGACCAAGGGTATTCAGTTACCGGCGTAGGACGTTAAACACTTCCTTAAGTAAGGTGTCCTTATTAACCTTAAACTAGGATTAAGTAGGGAAAAACCTACTTTACGTTACTTACACTAAGAGTAAGTCATTAAAGTTGTTACGGCATGCCAAAAATAACCTATCTGGGATCTACGTACATATACTACGTACAGATGAAAAACATTGCACGTGGTCTAAAACCTGAAAAGTACGATTAACATACCCAGAGAAAAAAAAACTCGTGTAAATGTACGTACAATTTATGCATAAACCATGTTTTGTTATGAAGTTTGACGCTTGGCAAAAGTTTTAATGCAAGAACTTGTTACACGGTAAAATTCATACTGCATAAATAAGTATTATATTTTGAGCGATTGAAATTAAACGACAATTACACAAATCAACATGCTTTGTACAGTTTGATGTGTTTTTTACCGAAAAAAATACTTACTAGAATTTTGAAGCTTCGGAATAGTCATTTTCTCCAACTTTTTGAAATAGGGTAATACATCCTTATAACTCCATCCAGTACAACCTTCCTTCTCCCATAGATCGAAATCTCGCTGATTTCCCCTGATAAAAATCATAGCATTCAAACTGCTAGTACCTCCTAACATCTTTCCTCCTGGATATGTTCCTCTCTGTAATTATCATAACACAAGTTAAGCCATCATAAAAAAAATCCTATATTCTTATCCAACTTTTCTTAAAATTTGGGGCGGGTGGACGAATGTTAATTTCTATATTTTGCTGATTTAGGTGAAAAATGCAGTAAAATTTTAAGAAAATAGTCAGAAATTGAAATAAAAATTTTCTGCTCTGAAAAATCGGGGCTGGGGATGAGAATCTACGAATTTTTTCATTATGACCTTATATAAGGAAGAGCTGAATCATTTTTTTTCACTTTGTCCCGTTTCTTTGGAGAGTTTTACAACAGATAGTTCAGTTTTAACTTGCTAGTGACACTCTTTAGGTACAACCTCCCTTGCAATAGCCGACAGCAAGCTGTGTAATCCGTTTTTGAAATTTGAAAATATACATTTGCAGAGCGAAATTGCTGTCACAGAAGGTACTTAGCCAGGGTTATGTTCAGCCTTTGTTAATATCATCACTACAGAAATTCTACGACCGACATTATGATTTGATAGATCATTACGATGTTTCGATCTCACAAATGAAACTTGACAACTTTACTTTGATTTCTCATCATACTGGATTTGATACTCCACGGAATTGACTTTTTCCCAGACATTCCCATTTACAATGTGACGGGTGCCATCGATGGAGCAGGACATGCTTACCCTTCTAAAGCACCTGATGTCACCCCCGGTTTTTGTCAGGATTCACATTCTAGTGCTTTGGATTTTGCATCTTCTTGTTCGTGTTTTCTTTTTCTTCTGTTTACTTTTTTCTTCAGTTTTTTATTGTCTTCTTGTCATTTTCGTAGTTTTTCCTGTCTCCCCAATTTAGCCTTGTCTACGGATTCTTTCTTTCTGAACTTGTTTCGTCGTTACTTATATGATGCCTGTAGCTTGTATTGTATAGTTGTGAATTTGCGCCTGATTATGATGTATAAAAAAACACCATTTTACCAGCTTGCATCCTTTTTCATGAAGCCACTTGTCGAAGTTATCTGTACTCTCTTTCTATGTATTTCCAGCCCTAAACATATACATGGTTATGAAGCCAAAATATTTGAAGAACAGTGCCAATAAACTAGATATATAAAAAGTCAAAGCTGATATATTTGTTGAATACATAATTGCATCTTTCATATGCAATTCTAATATAATTTGTTATCTTTTGTTCTTGAATTTGTATCTTCTATGTTTTCAAAATGTCAGTTCAATTTCAAGAAGGAAATTGATGCAGAATTTTAAGTATTAGAATTTTTGACCTGTGTTCTGTAACAATATATATATAGATATACATAAAAGTTAATATACAAAACCGGGCCCAGAATATAACATATTTATTCAAACATAGGTAATAGTTTCCGCTTCCATAAACATAAGTACGGATCTGTTTTTGAGGTTTCAGCGGCACATTAGTTATTCCCCAGATATTTTTATGATGTCTGACATATTTGTTCTAGACATAATAATTTTATTTAGTTGAAACATAGAATTAAAAATTATTCTAGATAAATTAGAAAATAATCTCAAACTGGTGTTCTTAGTATTCTTACAGAATGTAATAAAATTAAGAAATTTCTCTTCATTTAAAATTTCATGTAATGTTTGTCTAATTGGCAACACAAAAAATAGTCTTCATGTAAAAGTGGGTCCCTTCCAGGTATATTATGACCAATTCGCCTAATTACACCAATGTTATGAATTCCATCTACGCAGTTTCCCGCGTATTAAAGAGAAATCAGTTTTAAAGTAATATAATCATAAACATTATATTGAATTAACATATATACGACAACCCTTTAACAAAATAAAACTTTTCATAATATTATAAAGCTTTTGCGAAAACAAACAGAGGGCGACGCTTTCTCAACATCCTCATTACATCACATAGGTAAATCTATTGTTCGTATGTAAAAGTCAGATGTTTACCTTTAAGTTTAGTTATAGCTTTAAACATCGGAAATTACTCTGTAAATTCCCGTTTAAGTTGTGTTAATTACTTTGTTAAAAAGAAAAGGAAAGTCAATATGTAAATAACACTGTAATTACTGTAGCATAAAATCAATTTCCTCTCCATTTTCCTATAAATGTTCAGAAATAAAAAACGTTATGTTAAACGTATAATGAAACAGACCAATGCACAATATGAAATATTAAGGTAGAGTTAGTTTTATACTTATATTTGATTCTGCACAGCTCATTATATAACCATCATCTTTTAAACAGATGGTTACTTCTGTAATCAGATTATACTAGGGAATGTTATTTTGTACTTTATATTGGATATCGGCACATCTCATTACACCGCCACAATGTGTTAGTCAGATATTACGGTAAGGTAATTTAATTATTATACTGGATATCTAAATATCTCATTACACCGCCACCATCTGTCTTCAAAAGTTTGATGTTACAATATTACGGTAGAGTAATTTAATTATTTATATTGGAAACAGGTACATATCATCATACTACAATAACAATTCCACCAAATGCTTGATGTTACAATATTACGGTAGAGTAATTTAATTATTCTTGTACGACAGTACCTCCAGCAAAGCTATTGTATTTCAGTACTCTAACGCTTGTTATCAGGACACTTTTCATTTGACGGAGAGTATCGTATTAGACTCAATACCTTCATACATTGAAACTGAATGATGACACGGGTGTTACTAAGTTCAATTTTTGTCTCAAAAATTTCCACCTTCACCAGGCTCGAACCACTTCGGACAACGCGTACAGTTTGTAGATTCTCAATCAAGCCACTAGACCACCAAGCCTGTGTAATCAAAAGTGTTCATTTAACATTTATATTGTTAACAAATATGCATCCTAATAATAAAAGCTTAATTGTATGTGTATGTGTATTAAAATTTAAATTTTATATATTCAATAACAGAAATAAGTACGCAGGTGAAAACTGTAAGTAAGATTGAAAAGAAAACTTAAAACTAATGCACAGATTTGTAACTCAACCCATTTTTGTGTCGAAATGTAAATAGTACATTTGTATGATTTCCTCGTATAACTAAATCTACTTTCAATTATTTTTCTTGTCACATCTCAAAATACATTTCAAAGAAACCTCCTTTATGTCTTTGTTACAGCCTGTATTCGTTTTCATTTCTTTATATGCTTAATTAAACAAACTTTTAGTAAGAAATGTGTGGTCTAGTGGTTAAGATGTAGGTCTGCCATGCTAGAGGTCCTGAGATCGATCCTCGCAAGGAAGGGCACATATTTTTCTCATTAAATTCTACATGTATACTGTCGTACATGTCAGATACAGAACAAGGGTAACAGAGAAACTGTTAAGTATTGGACGATTAGTATTCATTTCTGCACTCATAGCCAGGTACAAGTCATCGGAACTTGATCTTTTCGTGCAGAAAAAAAAAAACACTGATAGCGTCCAATACCGGACAGGTTCTTTGTTACCTTTGTAATATCTAATACTTGTAACCTAGCGACTGAAGTTTGACTACATTTGTTTACAGAAAGCCAAAAAATACACACATAGCGACTTTTCCTACGCTTATCTCTATCAACTAGACAAAGGATAAAGCTTTCTTGCCAGTTTCTTATTGTAACCTGACGGTTTCTACATCCGGAAAGCAAGACAAATTTGTATCATCTGGTTTTCTGTGTCTGATTTGACGATAAAAGTGCGATGTAACATGGCGCTCTGTCAACTCACAGATAAATGCATCGAATTGCGGGAGTTTTTTTCTGTTCTGACAGTGAAATCATCAAATGAAGTTTTATTGTAATGTTCTGATTTGTTTTGTGGGGCTTTAAATTTTAATTTTTATAATGTCACTGTTCTGTACATACATGTATGCCATCTTTTGTTTGTAACAGTGTTTAACTTTATTGTAACTTCTGAGTATGTTTTCCGATTTGAAAATTCAATTACTTAAATTTTCTATATAATTGACTACATCTGAGTAGTTAAATCCAGCGGTATTCATATAATATGTAACCGCCTAAAACTGTATCAATGTATTTATCTTTTAACTGAGAATCTGTTACCGCCCCCAAAAGTATAATGTATAGCATTTATTTTAATTAACATATCTCACAAATAAACTAATTATTACATGTTAAAATAAGCTCATGTGAGAACACACACCCAAAATAAAACATAAAGGCTCTAAATTGTTGCACAATGTGCTCCGAGGTATCTTATTCAGCTCCACGCACCTGCGTAGAACTTCTATAGACAATAAGCACCAGGATACCACCATCTCTGTATAACCCCATGCTGGTCTGTTTACAAAGGTGTGAAATGTACATACTGTTACTCTTGTTGGTTAATACTCTCACTTATTTTTGTTTTGAATTGACAAACAAATGTACCGTTCGATAGCACTTACTAATGTAAGTTGTGCTAAAGTCGACGAGTTTGAAGTTGCCGGGAACAGCTCCAAGTACAATAATATACACAATCTTCTAAAGGGAAGAGAACAATTTGAAAACTCTTGAAACAAGTGATTTCGTTTGAATTACTGCTTGTTAAGAGGAGATTTATTAAACTGTTATTAAGGGAACCGTAGTTCATTATTATATATATAGTGTAGAACCACTAATATTATGTAATGTGTTTGTTCTTTTTCTTAACAACCATACAATCAGTCCATAAATTGTTAATTCTATAACATTCCGCCGGCCTCTTATTGGATAGACTATTTGTACTATCTATTACAAAATGATCATGTTTCATTCCTGGTAATTGACTAATGACCGGTTTGAGGTCGTTATATTTGTCCCGTTGATGGGAAACTTTTTTTCGAGTTCGCCTTTAACAGCTGTAATAGTTTGCTTTATCGCATTTTTCTGCCTTGGTTAAGTAATCTCTGCTGACTGTAAAAAGTCGTATGACGGTAGTCTGACGTCATGGTGTTTAATTCAAACTAATCAACGTCTTGCGTAATTAGCGCTGTCACAGTCTCATGTATAAACTGCTCATCTTATTCATCTCTCGGCTGATATCGACAGTATCAATAGGAATAAAACCAGATAAATATATAATAAAAAAAATCGTTGTAAATTGATTTGTCAGATCATAACATTTGTGAAAACGACAGTTTATTACAGAATATCTCTGAATTATCTGGAGAAAGATTGCGTCAGATTTCCAGTTCAGTAAAGCATTCGCACACAGTATCCTTGACATATGAATTATACGTCTGTGAATGTGCATATCATTCTGGCAGTTTATTAAAAAATATAATGAAATTGACAAAATACCAGCTTCCACAAACTAAATTGCCAAATATTGCAACCCTCAATTTTTATGGTTAAATTTGTAACGACAAACAGACGGAAAAGACGTTTGATTCAATGTTGGCATATTCGACAATTTTCCATACATTACAGTGCTGTGAATTGATTGGATGAGAACCATATTTTTTTCACCAACAATCCGGCTTTTCACAAGCTGTGGGGTATACCCCTTCACAAAGGCTCTTGAAATTCTTTATCACATCTACGTTTTAATTTCGCAGCATAGTTCTGGGACAAAGATTAAAACATTATTACCATACATTATTCCTTTGTAATTTAACATAATGTAGAATCAAACATATACCTAGGATATATCATGAATCGTATCAAATCCCAATCCCCTCGACTGGTGACTCGGGCAATTTTATCGTCTCTCTATTGTTATTTTTCGTAAATACCCCTGACAGACATGATATATCTGTTTAAAATCGTTAAATTGTTGAAGAACACTAAGAGAGCTTACATCTAATTTTTTCAATAGCATATTACTGTACCAATGAGTAATATTCAAACAAAAAGTAGTCGTTAAAATACTTCGACCATTCGAAATATTTCAAAAGACACTGGTCATTTTCGTCGTACATGGCGGCAGACGTTTTCTTACAGGCATATATTCAGAAATTTGGAATTTATCGCAAATAATATTTTTGCTGAAAAGAATAATTAAATTCTAGATATTGATTGTATCAAATGGAAAATAAACACACAATTTTCTGAAGCAAACAGAAAGTAATTAGAATATGATTTTCACGACCTGTTCCTCTATTGTTAACATGAAATGCAATTATTAAATAACTTATACACAGAATATTATGAAAATCTGTATAATATCAAGGGCCCCTATCCATGCCTTTGTCATTTTCATATATTTATAAATGTATACAATTTCGAGGAGCGTAAAATCATCGATACTGTGTTTACATTTCTCGCGATAGAATTTTTACAACAAAAGCGTTTTTGACATAAATTCAATTTATATGTACTGCAATCTGTAAGGAGATTGAACCAGGACGGAAAAAGTAAACAGAATTAGAAATATCCCCCGAAGACCGCACGTCTTTCAATCGATCTCAAATCGACACTTTAATTGTTCTTTGGATCAGTTCAATATTTCTTCATGTCTGTAACTCCCTTTATTCAAATGAAATGTTAAAATCAATAAAAATTATAAATTTCGGAATACAATAAATATATACTTTTCTTCATTTCAATTACTAATGGTATGAAAAAAGTTAAGTTCTAAGTTGCCACAAACGGCAATGTAAAAATCCCCCTTGTCACAACATGTATAGACATCGCATTTTATCAGAAAAAAAACAACTTTCTTTCCACTACAACAGGCATCGAAATTGATTTTATTCAGAATACTATATCCGCTCTTACACGTAAATTCATATTAAAGCTAAGAAAACTGAGCTAGGCAGTCCAGTTTTAATTGTAAACACATCAGAGTAGTTTCCTTGGCTTGAAATCTGGAAGATTTTGTAGTAATGAGGTGCATTTAATTATAGAGATATACAAAAATGTATTTATATGTCTCTGCCTTTTATATATGTGTATTAGTACATAATTTCTCTCAATCGTTGTCTATATTCCTGGCAGATGTTACGAGGAGGCAGCCAGTATAGCTCGGGCATTACTTGGTTCATTGAATAAATGTACAATAGTTGCTGATGTTTTTTGATAGCTATAGCCCACGACAGCATAAGAGTTGTGTGGTCTATATAATTTTGGCATGATGAGGGGAATCTGGACCTGTTTTAAAAAAGTCTTAAAGTAAACCAGCAAAAAAGCCCTTTGGAGTTCAACGTAACAAGACATACCGTTTGATGTTGGTGACAATTTGTAGGGCCCTGCCGACTATCGGTGGGAGCCCTATACTAATCACTGTCCACCCGTCCACGTCCTGTGATTCAAGTTTTCTTTGATTGATTCTCACGAAATTTTTACACTTTATGATTGGTGACAGTAAGAAACTTCCCGATTTTGAAAATTTTCGCTGTTGTACTTGATTGGTGATTATATCGGCACTTTTCACATGTCCTGCAATAACTCAAGTTTGTTCACATCGATTTTCATGAAATTTCTACATAATGTTATAATTGAAGAGGGTAGGAAATCTTTCGATTTTGATAATTTTCACTTTGGTGAATACATAAATTCAAACTTCAGTTATTGTTCAACATTAGGAGGAAACCCATTTTTTACAGTCCTATGACTCTGGCATGACAACAATGATACTTGTCAAAATAGAAAAGTATCATACTCTCATCAGTCCTAATATTACATAAAAATTTAGCGAGAACTGATCAAAGAAACGTTAAGTCATTATATCACATGTGAACTATTTGAAAAAAAAAATCCTAGGAGCTTCGATTTTTAAAATTTCTTTAAGCTGTAGAATCTTTTACAGTTCCTATGGTTCATATTTGGAACATTTGCATTTGTTGGTATGATGAGCCATGTAATGGAACAACAATAGGTTGCCATAGCAACAAAACGTTTTTAAGAACCTGCAGTCAGGTCCAAAATAATAACGCCTATCAATGTCGCTGATGTTGGAGTAAAGTTATGTGTCATATGGTGCTTTTAACTGAAAGGAAAAATCACGAATTTTTCACAAAAAATGCCTGAACTATAAAGGGTTAAACACACTTTGCAGTTTTGCGTTTATGTAAATGACCTTTTCACGTAGACTACAACGTGTTTCTGCAAACACTACTTTCATGAATTACTATTTCTTATGTCAATTTTAGACGAAATATATTTTGCTGTAAAAGAACCTGAAAAGTCGCGATAGTTGTATCTAGTATTTCTAGCATGAAAAAGCTGCTCGTTTCGAATGAATTTTTTAAGCACACGGACCCTGTTCTGTCTGACGGGCAACTGAAGACGTTCGTATAAAAATGTTATGATACGATCTGCACCTTCCATAGCTTTTTAGCTTATTCTTTCTGGCTAATAGTACTTTTTAAATTCATTCATTTCTTGTGTCCCTTTTCCCACCCAAAACGGCATTCTGATACTTTATTCTTCTAGAAGCATTTACTATAGATGTAGTATACCAAGTCCTGAAACAGCACTGATGTCTAATTACTTGCTCGGCTTACGAACGTCAGTCGCTGTATGGAGCTTGGTATTATAAATTCATCGGTTAACACCTGAGTATGTAAGCGAACAGTCACGATTTCATTTTCCTGTATTATTTCTCAATCATTATGGGATCTGGTTGGCCGAATCAGTAAGGTTGCAAACTCAAAACCACAAGCCTAACACCGCTGTCGAGGGTTCGAGTCCTGCTCGCCTCGCTTTATGTATTCAGGTATCCAGACACCTACATGTATCCAAGGTCGGGGGTTTCAAAGGATCAGCTGGTTAGCTGTCCGGGCTTTCCTGGTAGCCACGACATAGCGAGAAATTGCTGAAAATGCCGATCAACTCCCAACAGCACAATTGACATATTCCATCACTAAAATTATCAGTATTAGAGTGTTCTATATTTATGGACTTCATACATATGAAAGAAATGGCAAATATTTTTTGTGTATAGTTTTAATGAAAGTCTGTTCATTTTCAGTTGTCAAGTTTCAGGTAATAAATTCAAAAACCTGTTATGCTACCAGTATTGTATTGGGTATATCAGTTTACAAGTGTGTTTCAAAAGATGTCCGCCATCATAAAATAGTCCCTTCTTCCTGTATTGCTTGGAATTTATGTATGAACAAATATAAGATTGAAAGCTATCTCAAATGATAAAGTGATGTTAGAGGAACTGATGGATGTGAATCATTTGCGATTGTAGAGTGTCTTCCACGCACTTTTTTCTGTTTCTTTTTATTAAACTCGAGGCGTATGGTCTTTTTGAAGCAAAGACTAATTTTTCATATTTTTTTAATATTAAGGGTTTAACACGAAAATGCACTTCTAAACTTAAGGCAATAGTAAGACTTGGGTATTATGTTGAAGACTGTCGAAACGTTTGAAAATATCTCTAAGTAATTCTAACTTATGAACAATAAACAGTTACCATACGAACAAAAACTTGCGAAATGCCACACATCATTGATCAGTTGAGAAATGTAAAATTGTCGTTCTGTGACATAATGGTTAGACAAGGAAAAAAATATCTTGCCGTAAAGTTTCACATTAGGCATTTTACGATATAAACGTCGAATGATATATTATTGTAGTGGCTTTATTCATAATTAAAAAAAATATTACTCTCAACGTTTGGTTTTTCCACTTTCACCCGTCTTTTTTGTGTCTGTCCACAATACAAAGCTGTTGACTGGTCTGTCGTCATTCAATCATTTTCCAGCAAGTTAAAACCTCAGAATAAAGCAAATTCACAGGACCAT